>QDHC01001533.1:95884-108652 GCA_013186455.1 Papilio dardanus tibullus | reverse complement strand
AGTGACAGGATTCACGGTCCAACTGACGAATACAATGATCGAGCTCAATACGTGATCGATTATGTCTATACGTATGTAGTTTCATATGTTATTTGTAGAGGTTGACTTCACTAGCCTTCGATTTTTGTGAGTTTCAATCTTGGCGTGTTAAAAATCATGACTTTACTTGTAACATCGTCTGTGCGATATCAAAAAATATAGTCCATGTTACGCTGTAATGTAGCTTTCTACGTTAAAAGATTTTTTGAAATCGTTCTTTGAACTGCATGCGGATGAATCCGCGGGCGACAGCTAGTATAATAGCAACATTTTTACAATATAAAGTATATTATCGAAATGTAATCAATGAGCACTTACAATACTTGTTATATGCATTTCGAGTACATATCTAACATATTTCATTGATAATGCAAGAATCCGCGAACACGTATCAGCATGACCAAACAAAGATTTAGCTGTATGTAGTAAATACGTACTCGTAAGTATGTCGTATACTTATCGTCACGTATCAATAAGCAAACTGAAAATATCGCGCTTACTTAGAATATCTGCCCACTTACCTAGCTGTGGACTCAAGCAACGTATATTTGTTCTTATGACCGTCTTACTCATTTAATGAACATGTAAATATTTTTACTTATGAATATTACCAAGTGGTGCGAGAGGTTTTCTTTACGAAGGTAAGGAAGACTGTAAAAGTGAAATAGAAAATTTTAAATAATTTATATCTTAAGTCGACAATACAACTTTAATCTATGCTATCTATACTAATAGAGATCTATAAAGAGAGAAACTTTGTATTTTTGTTTGTATTGAAATAACTCAAGAACTACTGGGCCGATTTCAAAAATTCTTTCACCATTATTAAGCTACATTATCCCCCAGTAATAAATAAGCTCTATTACTTAATTCCACACGGACGAAGTCGCGAACAACAGCTATTTTATGATTATTTTTCTATCTGCCGAATTTTCACACGCCACTAAAACGCTTAAACTCCAAATTGTACGGCGATCTCGTTTAATTATGACGCCACTTAGATTTTAAGCGACGCTTACATTTGACTGGTGAGAGCCTGGGTGGCCTGAGAAATTAAGAATAAAAGCTCTTTATATTTGTGTAAACATTTTCGAAGTCGTTTTAATTATTTTTTTAATTTATCCTAAAGAAAGTTTCACAAAATAAAGATTAAACACAAAATTAAATAATAATATTTGACTTGGCTTAATAAATACATCAGCGGCTTGAACTTGATTTTAATTCACTTAAAATATGCAGAATATATAAAATGCACATTTTAGTAAATTTATCTTTACACCGATGTCGTTGTAATTTGAGATGTTTGTCACTTCTTAAGCCGAGAAACATAAATCCATTTAATATATGGAACTATGTTGAACTCGAACGTTGACTTTAGAGGTTTAGATTACGAATTATACTAAAAAAAGAAATTCTCTACAAAAAAAAACTTTTTATTTACAAATATTTTCTGTTGCGTGAAAGTTACGTTTTAATATTAATAAAATTCTCATTAAGATGCCATAACATGATTTTCTATAAATAATCTAGTACCGATATGTCGAATACATTTTGTGATTATAACTTGTAGTGGTCAGGTGGCGACAAATCCATCGTTGGCGGAGCAAAAAAGCAACCGCAAACATTTGTAGGTCGCGTTGCGCCATTTCCTTTACCCGAGCTGTAAGCATTAAAAAACAGCATATACTTTTATCGCTTTAATATTTGGTACAGATAAGGATTCGAAAAGTTGAAAATTAACATTAACAATCTTAACTGAGTATTTCAAATATTTCAACGCGTTTAACTATTATTTTTGTATACATCGTGCATGTTGGACATTTATAGGAAAGGTTGCATTAACCTAATGTCTAAAAACCGTATATCTTAGTATTATATCAGTCTGGTCATTTTATAATCTCACCAGACACATACAAAGCTTAAATTGTCTAATAATTAATATAAAGAGCTTGTAGAAATATAAACCCTTAAAAACTTAAATAAAAACAATGTCTTTTACCTATGGGGCCCCTAAATAAGTGACACATGCCGTGGTGAAAATCAATTTAGTTATGAGTTAGATTTAGGGAGTCCCTTAAGCAAAGAAACACCCTTCTAAAACTACTTAACTACTTGGTTGGTGAAAACGGACATAAGAAGGTTAATAAATCCGATCTCAGAGTCGTATGGTCTCATTTAATAAAACTACTAAGGGATCTAATACAAACTTCGGGAATTATTCTTTAAAGTTAGGAATACGGAAACTTGGTTGTCTCTTAACTTATGCGTTAGTTAAGTTACGGGTAGCTTAACCCGAATTTCTGCACGTATGTAAAGCGGCCGACCGCTGCCCGTGTTCATTATGACTCACACAAGACGTCCGTCAACTTATCGACCTCACAATATAAACGTTTAAAACATAACTTAAAACAACGTATTGACATTTGCCTTTTTAATCGTAATTTAAAAAGACTTTAATTAGCAATTGGTAATTTTAAGCTCCTTAAATACGTTGCAGCGATCCAATGCTTTTGACAAATGATATTAGGACATTAAAGGAGTTTATTTTATGTTAATTTCTAAGACATATTGCTATTTATAGAAGCTGGTTAAAATTTTTGAATGGTTTACAAAATATTTTTTTACTTACGTTATGTCAGTATACTTCCAAAAAAGATACTCAAATAAAACGTATATGTAATAAATAATAGTGTAAGAAATCGCAAACTATCCTAAAATACTTTCAAATTATTTCTGGCTATACAACAAAATGTGTTGAGTACCGCAAATCTAGGTTAGGGCGTCGCGACCCCAAATCGATCTTGCAATCTTCGTGGCGGTGGTGTGCGAGCGAGACGGACTCTGCGACCTAGAGTAACAGGTTGGGAATCCGGAAGGTATGTAGAAACCGGCTTTAAGATGCATTTTTCCATTCAATGGAAAGCTCTACGTTACTTCGTTGACGACACTTTGGCTCGTTTTTTTTTTCGAAAAAAAATTACAATTTCTCGACAGCGTAAAATTTCAATTTGTCATCAGATTTTATAGCAATCGATCAGACTGCAGTAGCATCAATTAGGCTGTTTCTAATGAGGACCTAAACTTTTTAAACAAGCGTTTATTATAGCTCCGTAATAGGCAAAGACGCATTTAAAGGGAACATCGTAGAATAGCCTCCTTATAGATTAGAGAAAGTATAAAGTTGTTATTATTAATAATATTATTTAATAATTATTTTTTCGTGTCGTATTATTAATTTTATGAAGTTAATTTGAAATTATTAAGCTTGTTAAAGTTAATTGGATACTTTTCAATGCGGTCGAAACTGTATTTATGCAAATAATATGTCGCCTTAATTCTGCTCGTGTATTTTTTTATTTCACCATTATGCGTATATATAGGACGAAATATCGTATTGACATAGACGTCCCGTTTTGAACGGGACTGGTCCATATTAGTTATGTGTCCCGGCCTCCCTGAAATAAATTCTAGGACGCCAAATTCTCACACGCTGAGATAGGTGGGTTTTATACTCATCCGCTGACCTAGCATTTTTTTTCTGTCAGCAAATCCGTTTTATTTAACTCAACTTTCATTCTAATTTTTTCGAAATTACTAACTTTAAAAAAATATAAATTTTTCTTCTGTTCTCTTCTTTCCTAAAAAAATAAACCAATGTCCAGTTTTGAGTAAAAAAAATGGTCACCTTATACCTTATGTATGGTTGTAGAAGATGCAGATTTGGATAGATACCCAATCTTCTAGGTTTAGTGTTTGAGTAAACAGTTTAAATTTATATAGCGTTAGAATAAGATGTTGTTTTGATATGAAAAATGACCGATTCACCTTTTCAAAGCATTTATCATGATAATGCAACAAAATGTCGCTTATAGGGCCCGTGGCCCGTTTGCGCGTCTCGCAGCGATCGGTGGCTTTCTACCCTGCGGCGGTGCTTACTCCGCACATACCACGCCCGAGATTCATGTCTAAAGCGATTAGCGGGTATTTTTGCCCTACTAAAAGATTTGTAATATTTCCAAAGGTCACTCCTAATATCGTTTAGCCATGTATGTTCAGTAATCAAATCTACCGTCTACGATGTTCTTATGGTCTACGTATATGAAATGTATAAATATAATTTGGAATCAATTGATGGAGGATTGAGGTTGTTCGATTTGAGAATTAAACTTAAGTACTAGGATGAGTATCATTTTGGCTTCAATGAAAGTTTTCGGACATTTTTTTATATTATTAAGGCTTGCTTCATACTTTATGTGACATTGTGAACCGGATTCATGTAGATAGGTAAATTCCCATTTTAATCCACGTTCCCTTTTTATACTATGCTTATAAGAAAATACTCGTAAATAAATAAGAAAATGATGGGGTGGATAAGCGGATATGGCCGAGGAGGAGACGTATAGGAAGAGGAATTATCCCCTTGCTGTGCGTCTCCTCCTCCGTAAATTAATGGTGGGCAACGCATCTGCAATGGCAGATATCTATGGGCAGCGGTCGTTTCGCCATTTCAGCGAATCCAGTCGGCCGCTTGCTCGTTTGCCACTTTATAATATAAAAAAAAAATTAAGATCGATATTTTTTGTATATTTTAATAAATTTTAGTTTGTCTTATGACTTGGACCGTGGTATAGGCGAGCGTGTGACGCGCGACCAGATGTGGAATGGAGCGGAATGTATTACTACTGGATGTGCGCAGTAGTAGTTTTTGCCATCACACCGTCGCTCGCCGTACGCCGCCGTGGTACATGTAAGAAGCGACTCTTAATAAAGACATTTGACACGAGTTTAGAGTCGATTTGTTCCGCTGTTAGCTATAAGCCTCTTCGTACACAAGGCTATGCTTTGCGATTTTAGTCTGTAAGTGGCCTTCGCATTACAATGTAACATGTGCAAGAACCTCAATGAGATTGTAATAACATCGAGACTAAAATATCAGATTCGAGTAGCATTGTCTATAGTTATATAGTTAAAAATGAAAAATGATTTGTTGCACTTCGTCGTTCAGTCTTGAAAGTAATGTGCATTTAATATAGTTATAATTTAAAGAGCGAATTCAGTTATAGCTATAAATAACCTCATCGCCATCGTACTTACGTGTCCCGGCTTAGTGATTTTATTATTTGCGTTAGTTATCTCTTATTGACACATTCAAACGACTTATCGGTCGACGCGGGTCTTGAAAATGTTGTCCCACAACTTTACATAGATATTTTAAACCTGTACTCTCGATGTTCTTTAACCTCGAACGATGGCGTTTACGAATTTAATAGACTTTTTATGGTTGATAATAGTTATTACTTAGAGGGCTTTTATGAGTTCAATGGATTGGTATTGACGATCACAACTTGCGGCTTTAATTAGAAGAGTCACGTAACGGCAGGGCCGATTGATAAGTAGCTTACATTACATACAGAAATACACTTCATGTTATTCCATCATGTTTAGTTAGATGATGATGATCATATTTTACAAAACGCTGATCCCGGGTAACTTCTTCGAGGAACGCAAGTTATTTAAGTTTAGCAATGTTTTGTAGATTTATGCTACGAATTGCGTGATTTCTATTTGTTTTCGTAAAGATTCTTCATAGATTATTTGCGTACTTCATTAAATTAAAAAAAGTCAAGATATTCAGAAATGTCATAACAGTAAACATGTTTATAAGAACACAGTTTTAAAAATTATTTATGTTTACTTGTCCTAAAACGGATTATCAGACTGAATTTCAATATTTGCCAGACTTTACAAAAAATGTTGTTTAAACAACGATACTCGACATCGAAAGTGCGCAGTTTTATGACAATGTATGTGTTGACTGTTGACTTTGTTCGTACAAAACGCACCGTTATACGACCGCGGCTAAAAGGGGGAGAGGGGCTTGACCACCTGCATTTAACTCTGAACGAAAGTGATCTGTCGAGTAGGCACCAGATCATATATCCTACGTGTCCTATCATTTGTTGACATTATTCATAGTGAAAAATAATAGTGTTAAGTGACATTGCAAATCGAAAATACCTATTCATAATCATATCTTCGAAGTATCAATATAATTCAGAATCTTTACCATAGCATTTAGCAACATAAAATGTAGATACAAAAAGTAATTCCTAAGTTTAGATTTAATATGAGGAAAATAACTACATACACTAAGCAACCATTTAAGTTATCATTCATCAACCTTGTCTTTCCAAGTTACCTGACTTATGAACCATGATCCAAGACCAAAGCGCAAGGGACTGTTTTATCCATGAAACACTTAGTGTCATTATGTTGTATTTTCGATCATGCAGGTGAAAGCAGATACAAGAACAATTGACTTTCATAGACAAGCTTTGCGTTAACGTATACAAAAAACCAACAAAGTTATCCTCTATAATATTAGAGTAGAATATCTTTAGTCCGGAACTTCGTCCGCGTGGAGTTAAAAAATATAGCCTACCTTACTTAGTAATAAAGTAGCTTTCTAATGGTGATTTTTTTTTAAATCAGCCTAGTAGTTCTTTAGTTATTTCATTCCAGACAAAAATACAAAGTTTTTGTCTTTAAAATATTAGTAGGGATTAGTACAGAGAATATCGTGTGTGTTACCCTACGGTTTCATTAGACCGGAATCTCTGTTCTTATAGCGAACTCGGTCCAATGTAGCCGTAGGGTAAAAACCAAATCCATTGCTAGACCACATCTTAAAAATACTATCTCTATGATGTCATATAGTTTTGTTTCTTAGCTTCGGCTGTGGAAACATATACGTAAAGACAAGCGTCAACATGTCTGAGTAGAATGTTGATTATACTTCGAAGTGGTTAAGTCGATAAAGTTCCATTCAACACTTTTAAATTTATTTTAGAAGGTCCGAGAAGCGTTACAATCCTGATAGTGAAGTTACTTTTAGACAAAATTGTGCAATTTAAAGTGTCAGATACGATAGTATTTGGTCTATGTTCTTGTAACGGAATTTGGACATTTTTTGTTTCATTGTAAAGTCAAAAATACAGTCAATCCTGGATAAGCGATATTTGTCTTGCTTATAGAGGTTTCTCTTTAATCCGAGTTTCTCGCATATAGAGGTAGATCATCAGGACCATAGTAAGTCTCGTATAGAAGTTTCTTGCTTATTCTCTGTTTATTCGCTGTTTGACTGTTTAACACAGGCCCTTATTTGTTATTAGTAAGGTAAGGTAACCCATGATAGGCATTTCCCGCAACTCCAAGACTAGCGCGTATTTTACGTTTTGTTATTAGTATTAAATTTAAAATTGGGGAATGTGTTTTAAATGGCTTTCCAATCGTCCTTGTTACTAGATTAGATTTTTTTCTCTTGCACCTAATGACCAATTAGATTTAAAGATGCTATCCTTACTCATTTAAATACTACGATATGATTTACATTACATAGTACCAACTTAACACCAGTGACCTGCTTCTGCGAAAAATGTATGTCATTTTGTGGGAAGATACAATAATAAATATATTTTTTGTAATATTATAAATGCTAATTGTTAAGGTGTTAATAAGAAGTTAGATAATAAAATAATCTATAGTCTGTACTAATACTAGCTATTGTGCGCGACTTCGCGTGTTTTTAAATATAACCTATGTGACTCGGGGATAATGTATCTTTCTAATGGTGAAAGAATTTTTTATAACTAACTCAAAAACTACTGAGCCGATTACAAAAAATCTTTTACCCTTCGAATGCTACATGATTCCCGAATAACATAGGCTATATTTTTTTAATTTCACGCGGACGAATTCACGTACAACGGCTAGTAATTCATATAATTTTAGTATATATTTTATTTATACTTTAAAACTTACTGAAACTTCTTATGCCATTACGAAGGTTTTAAGGAATTCAGTGACTTATACATGTACTAGTATATAAGAATTTATGAACACAACTAGACGTCGTGGCTTTTTTATAAAACCCATACACGACGAAATACCGTTGTCTTTGGTCACTAAAACAGCGATAGCTTTACCACCTGTCACGTTGTTCCAAATACGTTCTTAACAAATGACATGATAAAGTTTAGGCAACTAAAATAAATATAATCGAACCTGGATAAGCGACAACTGGAATAGGGAGAAACCTCTATAAGCGATAGGCCCTGTGACCGCGGGACTATTTCCATAAGAGAGAAACTCGGATTAGAGAGAAACCTCTAAAAGACAAATATTACGGTCCTTGGACTGTCGCTTATCCAGGCTCGACTGTATTTATTGTTTAGCATGCTGTGACGGTTTTGGTTTTTACATTGGCGATTTATCTGTGACTAGCTGTTACTCGCGACTTAGTCTGCGTGGAATTAAAAAATATAGGCTATGTTATTCGGGGATAGTGTAGCTCTCTAACGATGAAAGAATATTTAAAATCAGTTTAGTTTTTAAGTTATTTCAATACAAACATACAAATCTTTGCTCTTGATTACTATCAATAGAAATAGAAGAATAAATATAAGTACTTATAGTTAAGTAAGCTATTTTGTGAGGAGGGGAAAGGTAAGGTAAGGGGGTAAGGGTTGCCACATTAGTGCTTGTTTCGACCAGACATTGATGTCTTCGACAAAGTCCTCAAGCCTCCTTAAGTTAGGGGTGACTAGCGACTCATCAAGAATTAAGATTTTATGTTAATGAACATATTTTTTCACGTGATATGAAATTAATCAGGGGTTGACAATTCATTGGTGGTAGTCTTGTGTTTGTCTCCTAGTATTCAGGTCTAAATAACTTGATAGTTGACAGCCCTAGGCGTGGTACAGTCGTGACAAAAGTTGGAATTCACGCGGAGACGTCGACCGGCGGCCAGTAGCTCTTGACGGTTGGTTCAAACATTCTAATGTATGGTGACGCAATGCTACACGAACTGGATTTGCACTCGTCTCACTAAACTCGCTATATTAATAACACAAGCTTAGTCTATATTAAAACATTTTGTCATTCGTTGTAAATGTAAACACAATGACTTTGTCTCAATTCACAGATAGATTCCCTTACTTTTTTCTTTACTGTTGATTTTAATCATTTTTTCTCAAGAAACATGACTTTCATATGTTCGTAGGTTATATATTATGTAAATTAGTGATGATTTAATTTAGTGTTTGATTAAAAAGCACGATATATCTTAATGGTGTTTGTATCAAAGTAAATTAGACATTGCTGGACTTTCTAACAAGAATTACGTTTTAAAATATTGTTAAATTAGGAAAGGAAAAGCACACTTCCGCGACGCCCACAAGCTTCGTCTCATTCGCGCTAAATACATTACTCGTTGTAAAATTACGAAACAAACTCAAATATCAAATCGTTTACGGTAATACTTTTTTAAATCGAAAAATGTTGTCTTTACTTATTAAATACTTTAATTAATATGCGACCGCGAATCGTTAACGAGTTTCTGGTGTGAGAGCGACGGCGGAAAAGCTTTACGTATCCATTGCGGTGTCTTATTAACATTCTAGTGGGTGTTCGCTTACAAAAGAGTTATTGCATGTATTGCAAAATGAACGTGTCGGATGCGTTCCGTAGGTAATGTTGCGACAGTACAGCGCTGGGCAGACAGCTTGGCGCGCCACTTTTTTTTCAAACAAACCTATTTTCTTTATGAAATTTGGACAAAAGCGTGGGCGGCGCTCTCGGAAATTGTTAACTTTCTTTTTTATAGTCCCCGAGAGAATGATAATTTTGATGATACTTGTCACACGACTAATTTTATTAATTTTTTTAGTGTTGCGACACCGACATTCTATACAATTCTTTTAATTACAGTTGTAAGCAACTAATAAAGACAAATTATTTTACTAATGATTTAAAGTAAGCTCGGTGTTCGATGAAGATTCTCATCAGACTTAGCGAAGATACATTAGCTATCTCTGTCTAACTTATAACAAAAAATCTATTTCGCATTGTACAATGTTAATTTTCGCACACGTGTTTTAAATATTTTTGATGATGAGTCATGGGTATAAGCGGGTTACGCAACTTCTAACAAAATATATTTTGATATGCCATAGACGATGTACTGGGAAGTCGAATGTTTATTATAACTGTATTAATATTTTAAAAGCAAAAATACAAGAAAATTGTATTTCGATATCGTATTAAGTACACTCGCAAACCTTTACTAAAAAAACTAATTTATTTTGAAATTATTTTATGGTTCTAAAATTGTAATTAATAAATAAGAAAATCTGTCGTATACCTCCCTCGATGACTTAAACTGCCCTTAATTAAAAGAAAAATGTCTTTTTTTACTCTTTTATTGATTATTCACAAACTTCGTAACATTTGACAAAGAATCAAAACGTCTTTTTAATCAAAAATGAAATGATCGTCATAAATAGAAGAGTCTCGAACGTTCGCTTTTCTTTGCCTTGCTATTATACCAGCCTGAAGATGATACTGTCTATACATGTATTCTTTGGTCATAGCTTGAGCTGTAAACATGCCTCGGCTGCGTTGTAATATCTCACTCGCAGGGCCCCAAGTCGGGTCCAGTCTTATCACAGACCAGATATCCTTTCTAAATACTCCAATTAATACTTTGAAAAGTATTCCAAGCAAAACGTAACCAATCGCTAGCAATAATAAGTACCGTCCTGTAACGTCCACAACATTACTACTTTCCCATCGAGTATATATTTCGTTACAAAGCGCATACAACAGTACCACACTCGCAGTAACCCAACCTATCTTCATGAACATCGATGGCTGTACACCGAGCATGAAATGTACATCCTCTTCAAATCTATGAATCCCATACAATAACACAAAAACTACACACTCTACTGCGGCCATAAATGTCGAAAGAAGATTTAAATACGTTCTACAAAGAGACAAAAATAAATTAATACCATATTTAGATTGTAACGGTATAGTTATGATAAATAATAAAAATACACAGGACAAGCAAATCAGTCCGGGATATTTAGCAGCTTTGGAATTTCTCCTCCTCAGTATCTCTAATAGGTTAAAGAAAGTGATTACATTTGTATTAAGACCTATAATAGCATTAGCGCTATAAATAAGCGGTAACCATAGAGAGTTATTGCGATAATACCGAAGAAGTCGTGGAACCTTCTCAAATAGAAGCGTCATAGGAGTTCTAATTAAAAATTCCGGTTTTGTTCTATAATGGTAAGCGTACGGGCAATATAACATAGCTGTCGTACAAACTGTAAGAATAATAAATGCCACGGTGATCGCCACACAAATGACAACGTTGGAGTAGCAGGGCGATCGAAAACTGACTCCGGACGCAAAATTAAATGTTATACCGGACCCGATGGTTAAAGTGAAGATAATTTGTTGTATCAAATTTGAAAGACGAAATTTTTTACTAAAGTTACTGAAATCAAGATCCAAAACATCGTCATACTCCACGACTATTCCCTTTTGAAGCATCGAACCAGTAAGTAGCAGTAAGTAGACGAAGATAGGATATATTACAAAGAAATGGACAAAACATTTTATAGATTCTAATCGCTTGAAGCAACTTAAAAATGTTATAGCTGCGACTAATCCGGATGCGAGACAAACACGCCATACTATAAAAAATATTTTAGTATTATCTATTTCTAATATGTAAAATCTCCAATATTGGTATTCGGGATATGTAGTGTGCAGTTGTTCGCAATAGCTTGCGCTGTATTTCCTTTTTATACATTCTTCGTTGACAGTGTAGTTAGTGAGCAGTATATCACAATCCTTGGTAGACCAGGAACCGCACAAGAAATAAGGTATAGGTTTCTCAAAGCTGATCAAGAAGTAATGAAGTAAGAAAGAGACAGCGTTATGATTGTATATGATGAAGATGATTTGCCAGATCACTTGTACGTAGCCGATGTGAGACAGACATTTACGGATTGTCCACACAGAGAGGCAGTCTCTTGCGGTGAATTGACTGACTATAGATTCCATGTACATCAACGGTATTCCTATTACAACAAACAGTATGACAGCGCACAATACATTGCCTGTGGTACCTGAGGCTAACGCTCCTGTGGGTATGCTTATTGTACAAGCAGTTCCGATTGTCTGACACAACATCACAAGTATATGAACTCGTCTTGACATACGAAATTCAGCGTCAATCGTAGCCATTGTTGAATATTTTCTTGTGATAATTTATGTGCATGATAATAGAAATCATGGCCACATGGTTATTATTTTATTTCAATCAAATCCGAGTAATGTGATAATATCGATACATAAATATTTAATTACATAAAAAACGTTACTTTCCATTCGTTATATCGTTCGGGAAAATGACAATAATCATATAAAACAAGTAGTTACTTACAAAGTCTGTAGAAATACTAAAAAGACAATTCAAAAGATTGTTTTCCAGAAAATATTGAATAATATTTTCAATGTTATATTGCGGGTTTTATAGTAAAATCTTAAAATGTATTATTCAATTAAAACCAGTTAGAACATTTAAGCGCGGATTTAATGATTTCGTATATTAACATCAAACGAGTTATTGGTGAAATTAAAAACGTAGTATTTGAACAGCGGTATTAATAAGGAAATGATAATTACAGTTCATTGAACGGCCACTAAATGTTATGTAAATATATTGTACTAGTTACGCCCAACCACGAACACTATATTAACCAAAGATATATTATAATATAGATGCAACATTCGAAGCCTAAAAGTGAGGCGTTTCCTTTGACCTCCGGAGGTCTCACGTAGGGAAATTTCCCCTAATGTTGACATTTA
>QDHC01001533.1:67497-95470 GCA_013186455.1 Papilio dardanus tibullus | reverse complement strand
AAAATGGAGCCCATCATGGGTCGAAACCTTTAATCTTTCAACCATGTCGACATCTACTTCTATAAAGAAATAACTCTTGATAATAATAACACTGTAAGTATTAGTTAACCAAAAAGTATTTACACATTAACACCTTGTTCGCATTAGTATATATTACTTTAGTCGAGTAGCAAGTAGCAAGAATCCGATAAAAGAATTCACTAATCTACTTTACTGAAATGTTGCTATTCAACACGTTTCGTTACTAAATTAGTAGTGTAGTTCGACCCATGATAGGCTCCATTTTCAACTCCATGTTTATTGCGTTTTTTCCGTGACTTCACACATATCTTTGAATACATATCTTGGCCGATATTTCTTTCGTTACTAAATTACTTGCCACTCGATTAAAATATTATCCTGGTGCGTTCAAGGCTTAAGAGCAGCCCTATACGAGCAGTTTCAAGCAGTAATATTCTGTCGGCACCACTGTTTAGCGGGGTCAATACTGCATATTGGCTATATTCTACTACGAAGAAAACTTTTTATTTATTAGAGGAAGGTATACATTAAGACGCCGGGAAGCTGCAAACAGTCCATGGTTACCCTAAGGACAAGGGCTAAAGGAAATTGATTATAATTATTTTTATAAGGAATGCATGTCACGAAAAGTACCCGACGGACGCTATCAGTGAAAAATATGCATCTTTTATTTACACTTTATTATCTAATCAATATTTCTGCAACGTATCAACGTTCCTATAGATAAAGACGTAAAAAAAAGACAATTTTGCGAACCCCGCCTATGTTTGCTGACCTATATTTGCTTATCTTATAATTATGGTATTTTGTAAGTTTTTTAAACTGTCGCCTCACCGTTTTTACATTTATCAAATACGTTAGCTGTGAATGCAAATAATTTATCCCATAAACCTAAGTACGAGTAAACGAAACGTGGATTACAAATAAACATAGACATTCCCTTTACATGATTTCCAATAAATGAACGTATGTATGAAATAAACAATGTGGCTCTATGGAGTTCTAGAATTAACAAGTCTATGGTGTAATCTATATCAATATCTATACTAATATTATAAAGAGAGAAACTTTGTATTTTTTGATTTTTTGTATGTATTGAAATAACTAAAGAATTGCTGGGCCGATTTCAAAATTTTTTTCACCATTAGAAAGCTATATTATCTCCGAGTAACATAGACTATATTATTTAATTTCACGCGCACGAAGTCGCGCACAACAGCTAGTATTATATCTCGAAATAATTTACTTTAACCACATAGTAACAAGGCAATGTATAAAAGATTATAAGCACTTTATTTATGATTAAAACATACCTACCTTAATTAACTTGTTTAAATTTGCAAGCATTATTTGTAGAATATTAGTAAGCTACGAAAATAGAATGCATTTATTTTTATATATAATAGTTATCGTTATCAGAACACGGTGGTATCAAGATATTTCTTTGATTATTAGATTATATTAAAACTAGTTGTTGTGCGCGACTTCGTCCGCGTGGAATTAAATAATATATTATATGTTACTCGGCGATAATGTAGCTTTCTAATGGTGAAGGAATTTTTGAAATCGGCCCAGTAGTTCTTGAGTTATTTCAATACAAACAAGGATACAAAGTTTTTCTCTTTATCATATTAGTATGATAGATAGACCTAAGTAACAACTACATTTAACATTTTAAAAAAGGTTTTTAATTTCTGTATGGGACATCGTCTGCTTCCAAACAGTTTTGAGGGTCGGCCCTTATAAGCACGGGCGCGTTTTAAACATCGACTTTGGTGCATTTTTATTGCTCTTGATCTTTACGAACGCTTTTGAATCACCTTTGTTTCGGTTTAAAAGATCTACCGTATGAATAAATACTTGGAAATGCATTTAATCAATTTCAAAGTTTTTTTAACACGCGTTGACAAGCTCCCTAGCGAATGCGAGCTAATGCACAAAACTATTAAACATCAGCTCTTCCTGAAACAGATAATGCTCAAAATTTCTTACTCTGTGTCTTCACAGAGTTCGCGGAAAAACGAAAATTTTGCTTCCGAATTTTTAGCGTAATATCCGTCTAATGAAGCCGTAAAGTAAATAATTAAGCATTTTGTCTTGTTTAAGATAAAAATATCGTTATTAAATATTAACATTATACGTCGTCAGAAAATATTAAGATAATTATCCCGCACGTGTAATGACGTCGTTGTTGAGCAGGTGCGGTTAGATTTAAGTTTATTCACTAGGATTGCGGAGCTGATGCTTTCACACGAGGGTAGAATAGCCAGTAGGACCGTGCAGTACCGCAATGCAGTGCTTGCTTTAATGCACTGTAGTGTAGTGCAGTTCGAACCATGATGGGCTCCATTTTCCGCAACTCCACGACTAGCTTTATTTTGCGTGATTTAACACATATCTTTGAATTTCTTCGCCGATATGTGCAAACATCACGATGTTTTCCTTTACCGTAAGAGGGTCGGGTAAATATGTACATATGAAAATCGAAAAACGTATTGGTACATGGCGGTATTCGAAGTCGGGACCTGCAGTTTACCAGTCAAGAGCTAAACCCTTGAGCCACCGTCTCACTGACCTAAAGAAAAGTACTGTTTATGTAAGTGCGCGTTTAAACTGTCTTCTATTTTGCACTCGTAAGAAAATTGCTTTCTCTAAAGTTCTTTATGTAGACAATGAGCCAGTACTGAACCCGCTATTGGACAGATGCTTACGTGCTTAGTGAGTTGCCGTACTACACTGTTCTTCTGCACTGTCCCTTTGTTCTACCCTCGTGTGTACTTAGCCTAACGTCGACAAGACTTCAGCTGTATCTAGCGGCTGCATCTCGCAGACCTTTCTCTTATCGATAACTCGACTCTAGATAGAATCGTAACGAGACGACTTTCAGTCTCGTAGAAAACTATTTCGTCATTCCTTAGCCAGTTCGTATTTATTTCATAAATTAAAGATCAAACGTTAGCACGACTTGGAATTGTTCATTTTAATTTTACATTGATTTATTTACGTTTTTATTTATACTGGCTGGTGATAAAACGTGGAGAAATTATTGGAAATAGCGTATCCGTTACCTAAAGTTTCTTTCGTTTGGCGATAGCTGATGGAATCGACAAAGATGTATGAAACTGACAATGACATTCGATAAGTCATGTGCTTGTCGCGTGTGAGATATCGAACGTCACTGTCAGTTCCATCTACTTTGATGTTCTCTATCGAATCGCTATCGAAGCGTATGTGCTTCGGGTAACCTCCCTGGACTAAATTACCATAGAATTTGAGTATTTCCCATCAATTTAAAATAGTCATAGTAATAATCTCCTTATGTGTTATCATTGAGTATATCTTATACAAACAGTCCGGTTTAGACCACAACCGGCCTCTATTGATTTTGACTGATTACAAGCCACAAGTGCCCGTTATCTGTGCCCACGACGTTGCCGCGCAAGGGCACCACGCTTGACATTTCGGTCATGATTGAGGAGTTCATATGCCATAGACAATGTTTTTTTTTATTATAATTTAAATTTGGAAATTCCTAAATTTTGTACCTTAAGGTAATGTTACTAATTCCAAAAAAAACATATAAAGTTTATTAAAATTATAGAAATTGAGATTTCTATTTAATTAATTGAATCTATCAAAGAATCCACCCTTTACTATATTTTTTTTAATCTATTAATTTTCTTTTTAAATATGAAATGGTCAATGAACCTGATAGTTTCTGAACGCGTCATAATTTGTATGTATGTTTTCTTAGCAATCTATAGCCGCATAAAAAAATAATTGCTAACACGTCGTTGCGGTGATTATTCGCTCGTATATCATAACAGAGACCAGCTGTGCAAATATTTTATGTAACTATTTCATTAGGTAACATATAACATAAATGAATAGCAACAATGAAGTTAAAATACCGCCAACGTTTGGACTGCGGAGCGAAATCGTGACCGAATCGATTTTCTTTCAAATTCAACTTTGAGCGGTACGCATACGGACACATTTTGTAATCTGCTTCTAACGCTGGCAACATTTCCTCGATGTTATTTCTATCTCTTTCCTACGTAGGAGGCGTGCTTCGCCATTTCGAATGGAATTTTGCAACGCAACAGAATGAAGTATAGCTGTCCTAGTCACACGCTGCGACCCTTGACCTAATCGATTTTAGTGAATGTGGCCGGTTCGCGGTTTCGCGGATCGATTAATTATTCCTAGGATTTAGATCTATGTCTATGCCCGCAATTGCGTGCTATAGGAAGAATTTAAGATGGCGCTATTGCGAACTCGACATCGTACAATGGAATAATTTTGATCAGATACTTGTTTAAATCATTTTGAAATATTATTAAATCATTTAATAATTTTATAATTCAAACCTTAGTAGCGAAATAGGACTCCGGATTTATGTGCATACCATTTCGCAATATGTAATACAATTAAATTATTAACTTAAATATTAACTACTTAAAGCAATATTTTTAAATTAATTTTCGGAATATCTTCATTCATTTAATAATTATATTTAAAGATGTTCCACATTCTTTATTCCTAGACTAATTAAGAAGACAATTTAAATTAAATTAGTTCAGTCTCAGTTCCTAGTGAACTTATAACGAAGGCTGAAGCTAATAGCAATAAACAATAGATACAAATGAACAGGCATTACGAATAAAGGCGCGTCCGATCTGTTTATAGTGTTTATAGGATCGTGCGAAAGTGGCGACGACGGAATTTATATGTCCTAGTGCGAAACTCAACTACTCTCTCCGCCTACCAAGGATTCAACGAAACCATTACAAAACATTTTAAAGTACAATAGTTTAACTAAAATAGTACTAACAAAGACGTAACACTAACTGCACTAATTTACTTTGTATTTTGTACAAGACTGGTTGTACGTTGGCCACAACTTCGTCTGATTTTCGAATCTGTGCCAAATTTTAATCAGATCCGTTAATCCGTTATGGACTTATCTAAAAATATTAGCATAACTAAAATCATTTCACCTTAAGGGCGCTGTCTACACTTTTTGTTTTAAAACGTATAAAAATCCTTAAAAAATATGAAATCGCTAAAGTGGTGTAACTTATGGAAATGGGGTTTCATTTTTATACATAGATTGTATTTGTAATAACAGGTGGTTATTGAGTGTTAATTGTTATTAATTTATGCAACAACGATTCTGCAACTTTGTTAGTTTCTTGTTCTATAATGTTTTTTGTAAATAAATAAACTCACGCATCATTTAACCTAATTTCATTGGATATTACTAAGATATTTCTATATTTTCAACATGATTATTGATTACCTAATTTGGTGTTATAAATATTTTGCTACCGTTCATAGTTGGTGTATATTGTACATTAATTATAATAATAGGCGCTCATTACGCCCACACAGTGTCGCTTTCAAATGGTTTTTAATATCTTGGATAGTCCCAGTTGTCTTAAAAATTTACAAATTTTAGACATTAATTTTTATGTGATAAAATAATGTTTTGTCTTTTTTATAAAGCTCAATATTCTAAAACTCACGTTTTAGAGTAACTTACTTCAGTTTAATACTGCATTTTGCAATGTCTTGGACAGTTGTCACAATGGAAAACGACGCTTAACGTAAAGAGCTTTTAAAATTACTTTCACAAATTCATTTACGAAGTACATTTTGATGGTAGAAACAATGTTAATTATACAAGAGCACGAAACACAGTCTTATCATTTCGTGTTTCCTCGTCCGAGCAGTTTAGATCCTGGGGCGAGACAAATTGCTTGGATCGCAAAATGTCAGACCCAGTGAGAGGTTGTATTACATACGTTGCATCACTTACTTTAAACATTTATTAACATTAAGTATAACAAGCCCTAAATTAACATTTTTTTTATATTCCGAGCTTTTTAGCCAAAGCTCGGCTGAAAGTGATAAAACTGGCAAGCGATAATTTTTACTTATTTGTTTGAAATTATCATGAAAAAAGTCATCTTAAGTTAATAAAAAGGCGAAGGCGATATGAATTCAGGGGGCTACCCAAAGGATATTCGATATGAAGCGTAACTATAGCGAACATCAAAAATATATGAAACTGACAATGACATTCGATATCTCACACGCGACAAGCACATTACTTATAGAATGTCGTTGTCAGTTTCATATTTTTTGTCGATTCCATTGGTGATATCGCCATTCGAAAGATACATTGGGTAGCCACCCTGGAGAATTACATTCAATATTTATGATTTTTATATGATACTGACCAATAGACAATAATTTTGTTAGTGTATATCATTGGATTGAAGAATTTATTTGTGTATTTAGAACTGTCACAGTTGTATTGAGAAATATTTAAGTACCCTTGTTATTGTCGTTAATATAGGCCGCTAGTAAAATGCAATAAGGACCAGTAGTTGGGGTATCTTAAAAGGAAACATGAATTTTAACGACCTAATTTCGACAAATTGCTGTCGAAGGTAGGTCGATAAATTCAGGTGTTTTACGATTACCTTTTAACACTGGTAGCCACAGCACCCACTGAACCTTTATGCCCCATAACAATGACATACGATTACGAGTATTGCGTATGGCATCTGACAATTCTAATCGATTCCATTTCTGGAATATGCGAAATCAATTATATAAGGCTCTTTAACAGCGTCACGTACAGTCGTTTAAATAGGTCAATAAGCCACGATTTGCAAAAAGAAATCAACACTAAGGGACTGTGTAACTAACCATTAAAGGGATCTGATATACTCCTGTTTACTGCCATAGTAAGGGAGAAATGAGTTCTAACTATATATATTCATAATTAAGAAACTATAATATACTAATTCTTTGTTATGATAGAGTTTATTTAAATTATTAAGTTGAGTGGAATTTTTCATTTTGAATATTACCCGTGTACCGAATTTAAAATAAAACAAAACATGTAGAAAATATGACCCATTGTCGATTCGACGAACGTTGACTATTATCTTTCTGATGACAAATGAGCCCAAACCTGCATCGGACGTTGAACCAAACATCGGTGTGTTCTGGGTCCGAAAACTTGTTATTACATCGAATACATTGCTGCATTTCCTAATGGACATAATATTGAATATTATTGTGTATGAAGCAATGCATTTGCTGTATCATTGCCGTTTCAAAGGGGTAGGGTTAAGCCGATTTAGATCGTACTGATAGAAAACATGGAGTCGCGATGCTAATTCTAAATGCGAGCCCCCGTTCGCATATACATGATAATTCAAATGCTTAAAGAATGGTGTCCCTTAAGTTGACAGATACGAAGTCAGATTGACGGATAATGTATGATTCGTTACTTTTTAACTTGTCAGTTGCAATCACGAAGAGTTTAACAAGAATGGAATCGTTTTAGAACGTTTAAGATATTATATTGAATCCACGAACTTGCTTCGTTGTTCATTTTATGCTATTCTAACCAGCATTATACTTGCCTCAAATCAAACCTCTACATAATGATGCTTTAGTAAAAGCATTAAAAACAGCAATTCCCAGTTCAGAAGACAGCTTAATACAAAGAAATAAACTTCTCCAATTACATTACAATGATCAGTATTGAGGATAATAAGGACAGTTTAATAAAAACGATACTCTTGATAGCGAGTAAACATTGTAAAAGCCTCAACGAATATCGTAATAAAAGCCCTGTCGAGGTACAGTTCAAAGAAAAATAAAAAAATGTTGGAATAGGCTATTGCGCTCGATTGTACATAGCCACGTATCTCCCAATCAATCTAGCCACCTGCGCAGGCCAGTAGTAAATCTTCATTATTGATTGGTTTTTTCTACCAATTTACTGTTATGCGCTCCATTCGCATTCGTTTGAGAGGCGAGTTTGAATCATAGCTAGACGTTAATGGTTTTATCGAAAGTTATGAACAATCAAACACAAAATACATAAGATTTTTTTATCTAATTGTTGTTGTTATAAATATTTGATTGTTTGCTTTATGTTTCGCCTAATATCGGTGTACAGTTATGTAAACAAATTATTTATTATTTTCGATAATTTATAACTTTTTTCTACAAATAAGTGCTTGAGATTTTTTTTATAGTTATATTTTATTGAGTTTTGCTTATAACAATTGATTACTGAGTCTAGGTTTAGGATGAGAAGGAAAATAATCAGAATTAGTTAAGTTTTGCGAAGGAATACTCTGTAATCACAAGGAAACGTAATTTTTTTAACCGACTTCCAAAAAAGGAGGAGGTTCTCAATTCGTCTGTATGTTTTTTTTTTCGTTTTTTTTTTATCAACAATTGTACTAAACTTTGTATCTACGAAAAACAACTAGCTCTGACGAAAGACAAAGATTGTTTGAACACAAAAAAACTCTAATTTCTTTTTCTTATCTGTAATTCCATTTTATTCAGTACTAGCTGTTGTACGCGAATTCGTCCGCGTGGAATTAAATAATATAGCCTATGTTACTCGGGGATAATGTAGCTTTCTAATGGTGAAAGAGTTTTTAAAATCGGCCCAGTAGTTCTTGAGTTATTTCAATACATATAAAAACACAAAGTTTCTCTTTATAATATTAGTATAGATATAGGTATAGATTTACTGTATTAAATTATTAAGTAAAATAAAATTATCGTAATGAACTAATTGAAAGCGGCTTAATCTTAATGAGTTAATTAATAGTTTACGATTTACAATTTTCCTCGGGCAATTATAAACTCACGATATACGTCTTACGAGATCGCATCATGTTGCTATCCATCAAACCGTACACGACCATGTCGTCTTGGTACGTCATTAAATGTGACCGAAAAGGATTTGAACTGGTCTTAATAAGGAACGCTTTAGCTAAGGTAAAAGTACTAATACTAAGTAGACAAGTTTTAAATGTAGTACAATACTAGAAATAGTAGTCAATACTAATATTATAAATAGTGAAACTTTGGATTGAAATAACTCTAAAACTACTAAACCGATTACTTTTTTTTTCTACTATTAGAAAGCTACATTATCCCAGAGTAACATGAGCAATATTTTTTAATTCGGTGCGGACGAAGTCGCGAACAACAGCTAGTGTAATATAAACCGCTTTATTTTCCTGATAAAAGTCTATATTTAGTGAATAAATGCTTTTATATAAAATAATCTAGTATAATTTTTTAACTTGACCAATCATGTCACTAGATATAAAAATAAACTGTAATATATTAGTTTTGTAAGTACTAATTCAATTATCTAACAGTACTACTGAACCTTGTTAAATAAATTTACAAATAACACGCGAAACACTCACGAAGCAAAGATCCAACAATAGTTCAAACTGTATAATACAATAAACACAAAATAAAAAGTATTTTAAACAGGAAACTCGTATTCTAATTTGCGCTTATATTCCAGGTGATGTCATGTACAAGCGACAAGAAAAAGGTCAATCTATAAAAAGTACTAAACTTTAAACATGTTGACCAAACTAAGTGTCGTACCACATACAATTTCGTTGTTTGAAAAGTACACGGTTTCCAAGTGACATCTTCAAGCATTCTTGTAGAGGTACTTGAATTTTATTTGTTACTGTACGCAGTGACACTCACTTTAACCATCGGCTTCCAATGGCCATAGATCTTTACGAACACTTCATATCTCAGGTTTTTCAGTGAGAATGACTGGGACTACAACATGTATAGACGATTTCTGCAGTGGACATTACCAATGCATTTCGTTTACCGTAATATTTGTATCTCATATTGCTGTCTCTGTATATTCAAAGATAATTTTAGGGATAATAATATTATGTCACTGCAGTTCGACAGTAAAAAGTACAAATATAATATAAGGAGTTTTGTGCGCGACTGTACGTCGTCGCTTGCGGCAGTGCGTAGGCGGTGTCGTCGTTTTCCTGCGACCCCGACAGTTATATCAACATACTGGTGATACGTCGATGTTAGCCACATTTATGGTCATAAACCATACTTGATATTACCTAATGGCGAAATTTTAGAATCATAGTCGAATAGTTATTTGATATTTAATAGCTGCACATTTTAATTCATTCTATTATTTCAAATCACTTAATGGAAACACCAATAACATATATTGGATCAAAATTTATTGAGCAAGTTATTGTAATAGGTAATACAAAAAGTACGTTCACATTTTGTTTGTACTTACAGAAGATACATATCGTTTAATCAATATTTGACAATTATATGGTTTGATTTAATATTTCCAAAAATTGGAAATTACGAAAATAATATTAGGTTTTGCAATAACTGTATTTCTCTACCTACCTATTTATTTAGGCCACAGGTGTAATAAAACTTATAGTTCGTAATTTTATGCTGTTTTAGAAACAATAATATTATTTTATTGTCATTTAATAGTATCAAATAGTCGTTATATTGTCCGTTAGCCACACTGGATGACATCATCGTACAGTCATGCTAATTTAGAACTCTCAATATGTATTTTAAACTAATTCTAATAAGTTTTTTTTCTATCAAATATCAATAGCCACCTGTTCTTATTTTAATGAATGAACCCCCCCCCTGGAGACGAAGTAGTCGATTTCAGTTTACACAATATTTTATTATGTTTTTGGAATATCAAAAAGATTATGTCATTATGAATTGAAGTTATTCATTCATAAACATAAAACGGCATCTAGTTTATATTTACGAGTACATTTACTAAGTAAGTTAATAAGCAAGTTTTAAGTAAGCAAAGATAAAAAACATCGCTCTCGATGTTTTTTATCTTTGATACATTAACAGTGTAAAAACCTTTACCTACTGATTCAAATTTCACAGATACGAAATGCAGTATTATTTTACGATATTTAAAGTTAAATGTTCCTCTTCCTTTTTATTTTAAATAATTAACATTTAAGCTTTAAGCTTTAAGATAGTTGATAAACATGACCATGTTAACAACGAACTGACACTCGGACATTCGAAATTCAAATGACATCAGGCACAATTTCTGTAACCAGTTATTTTTGATGACTCCGTAGCATGTTTAACTTTATCATGGCATAAATCGAAATAGTAACTGTTAAAACTTGCGGATAAGCCATAATTTTCGAAACTCGTTAAAAATTGTTATTTTGTAGTGCATTATTTAAAAAAAAAAAACTTGATGTAAAATACAGAGAACAGACGGGTTACCCAAAGTATCTTTCGGTTGGCGATATCGCTGATGGAATCAACAAAAATGTATGAAACTAACAATGACATTCGATAAGCCGTGTGATTATCGTGAGATATCTAACGCCATTGTCTTTTCCGTACATTTTTGATGTTCGCAATCGAATCGCTTTGTAGCGCATTTACTTTGGGCAACCCCGATTACTTACCTACTACCAACTAATGGTTATAAAGCAAGCTAATGTTGACTGTAGAATAAACACCACAAACACAATATTCCAGGATGAGTGCACTAAGAAAAGTGTACCAAATAAACCGTTTCTTACTGTCGCCACTTTCATTCGTTAGTAACTGCTACCCAAAGGCTTTTCCGCTATTACAACTAGACTATATTTGATGCCATTAGTCTATTATTGCAGACGTAATTGATTATTTATTTATTTGGTTAATCATAACGTAATGTCTTAGTTAATATACCGAATAATACATTTGTCGTCCGTGATCAATTCTATATTTAGTGGCAGGCTAGTGTGAGCCATAGTTTGACAAGCAATTTATATCTGTATACAGTTCAATCTGCTACTATTACAGGCTCTGTAAACTATTAATAATTGTAAGTTATTACGTCACAGCCCATGTCGTGATTTCGCTATCGGTACACGTCAAAGAGACGGTCAAAGTGGCCACGAAGCTTGACACAGAGAACTATTGTTTCAAAGCCACCGGTCTCAACGGAATTCATTATCTTCTAATATAAAACAATGTTACGGAGTTCTCTGTTTTAACTATTGTAATTTAAAAGTATGCAATGCATTATAATAGTTTATCATCATTTAGTAGTTTTAGGGCTTCTTAAAACCTTATTATTTGAGACACTAAAGCCTAAGGTCCCAAACTTACGAAAAGACGTAAAAAAATAGTTAAATGTACTAAGGTCTTGCTACTGCTACTTTGCTTCTATGGTAAAGTTAATTCAGGCGATACGGGTACTACAGAAAAAATGCAAACGCAAAAAATGCAAATGAAAAACCCCCATTATACATATCCGTCTGCTAAATACTGGACGATATTTAGCAGACGGATAGGCTTTGTGGAGGTAGATACAACAATAGCTATAATTTAAGCCACAGATCCAATGATCCGTTTACTCGTCATCTATATATATAAAATCTATATATATAAAAGAGCAGACGGAAATCTTAAAATCAACGCACAGCCAAAACTACTGGGTCTAGAGACTTGAAATTTTATATAGAGGTTACTGTTACTACGTAGGTGTGCACTAAGAAAGGATTTTAGGAAATTCGACCCCTAAGGTCGGAAATGGGCGTCCAAAGTTTGTATGGAATCCTAAAAACTTGAAATTTTGCATAGGGGTTTCAAATACTTTTCATTTTTATTTTGTAAAGGTGTCACGCAGACGAAGTCGCGGGCGACCGCTAGTCGTGTATATTACACAAACGCCTGCCTTTATTATATTGTTTTCTATAAATAAACAACATAACAATGATGTTTGTCTCGATAAATGATGCAAATTATCTCTCGCAACTTAACGACATCTATCACGAATCAGTTTTACTTAGTAAAATGCTACCAGTACTGAGTAATATTATGTTAATTCCTAGCAACAGTGCTTAGTTTATTTGTCAATAATATTATACAAGTGTACTACATTAAGCTTTTGTTTATACAGAATACTTAAGCTGGCTACAGTCGTTCAGTTTTTAATTGTACAATTTTAAGTGTGCAGTTAAAACTGACGTCACACGTCATTTTGAACTGCACAGTCGAACTGTATAGTTCTCAGCTTTGCCTACACGCGTCAGTTTTGACTGCGCAGTCGCACTGTACAGTTAAAACTAAACGTCTGTAGCCGGCTTTACGATTGAACACTAATATTGAGTTTAATCATTTAAAATAGGTATACTTCAACACTTTTCCTTTAATATCAAATTATTTGAAAGAGAATTTAATGTTTACAAATTCTTTTTATGTTATTGTCAATATCAGTAACAAAAAACTACAAAAATAATAAGTATAAATGAAGAATTTGTAATTCCTGAAAAGATAGCTTGACGATAATTTGTATTTTACTCTAAATTATATAAATTATCACAGTTTTAATTATACCAAGATTATGGTACTTATTAACGCATGTAATATTTTTCAACAGTAAAAGTACCTGAAAAATTATGTTTAATGCAGTTATATATTTTTTGTAAAAACCCTCTCTAATTATTAAGCTTAAGTAGTTACAAATATTACCATAGAACAAGACGTTATCTGAACACAGCTTCTATATTTCGAGAAGCACAAATATGCACATTTTCGTCTAATGACCGAATCGTGCGCATGCCTGCGTTCATACGATAGGATCTGTACGTTATTTCCGGCGGCGGCGTGGGCGTCGCAGGTTCGTTTCCCGCAACGAAAACGTTTCAAAACGTAACTTTGCACACTACCATACCGAACTTCCTCTTGACATGGGGTCACACAAAGTGTACGTTTTTAAGAATATTTAAGTTTATACAATAATAGACTTTATTTAAATTGTAAGTAAGTGGATTTTGGTTTGACAATAGTAAGATGTTTAAAGCTCTCGAGCATTTAAGAGGCACCATTCATTGAGACAAGTAACGGGCAAATAGTAATCTCTGGTCGCGGCAGCGCCATTCAAGAGAGCTTGTACAGTCAAGATGAAACACAATTTGTTTTCAATAGAAATATTTGAAATATTTCTTGCTTTTATCAAAAGGTCAACGAATCTAATGTTTTAATATTAATAATATATGAGACATATTATAACTGGAAAATTACATTCTTTAATAATTTGCTTCTTCGTTATTACTTAATATGCCATCCTTAAAAAAGCGTGGGTGAGTGAGATGAAATAAACTATTGTAATAACACTTTTGAAGAACCTAAAAAGCTCTCTAGTTTTTAAGTGACTCCACTCAAACAGAAGGAGGTTACGAATATCAGCTGTACGATATATTTGTAAAAGTCCTAAAAGAAGAAACTTCTCTAAGCTTTCCTTAGTGCAGCTCAATCGTATTTATCACACAATTATTTTTATATGTAAACGTACAGTTAAAATTAGTTTCATAAATGGTTACAACAATAAAATATATGCATAAATATTTTTTTGTCTAAATAATTCGGTGACGTTATTCTCTTGGTGAATATACATTATAATAAATTATTAGTGCTCGTATGTGTGTCACCGGCAGACGTTATGTCGCCGCTGTGTGAGTTAGACAACTTGTTTTTTTTATGTCAATGTGTGCCGCAGTGTACATACGAATGTTTCGCGTATGTGAGACGCGTGCGCTGCATTCCTTCTCGTCGTCATTCATACAGACCGACAAACTTATCTGACCCGGTGGATATAAATGAAACTAATTTACAATACCTCATTAGCACCCTCCTATCAATGTTAATTTGCCACAACATCCTTGTCGGACTGTATCGTCACTCATGACTTATCTCGTGTGTCGTTTTCTAAGCCTAAGGAGATTTTCTACATTTTCTGAGAGAACTAACCGCGATAGCAGCGCCTCTCTCACTTGGCCGGATAACTTTGTCGCACTATCCAAAGCGCTCCGTCTATTTATCTATAGCTTTTTGTTTTTAGAACGTACATTTTTTTTACAACATTCGTAATTTGAAATTAAAATGTTATCAACCGTTTGAAATGGACTCGAGAGCGTAGTATTTATTGCTCTTGTTTTTTTTATAATTCGAACGAAACGTCTGGTATTGTATCTTATAAATGCAATAAGCATGATATATAAAGTTGGTGCAGCTATGTATAACATCTTCTAACTCAAACTTGAATACGAGGAACAAAAAAAAATAATTTATCATCGGTCAAATATTTTCGTTCCAAGCAATAAGAGTCAACATTAACATTTTATATATGAGTTTTAAAGTTAATTAACCATTCATTAATTAATTGCGTAAATTTATGAATGTAGAAGAAGCGAGAGAGGTGTGTCAGGATCGAGCCAAATGGAGGTCCGTTGTCTCTGCCTATCCCATTGGATTATGGGCGTGAGTTATGTTGGTGTTGTTGTAATAAATAATTAATTACCTACGGACAGTAGTAAAACTATAACTGGAAATAATCTAAACAGCGTCATCTTAATTCCTCACCACGTTCTAAAAAAAATAAAAACAAGTAATGAGTCCGGATATTTAGTGTAAAAACGATTTTATGATTTTAGACAACACACATGTGCTAAATCCTTCACTCGTTCTCAAAAGTAATAAGAAGCGAGTTTGTTTTAAATATGACTATTTGTTTTATAGAACAAATAGACGTATACTTTTGTTACTAAAAAAAAACGAAAGAAAGAATGTACTAGAAAAATACTGTGATACTACTAAAAGATTACAACAGTCACAAAACGAGCAATCATCATAAAAAAAAACGAAAATCTCAAATCGTAAATTACTTGAATAATAAGATGTATAGAAAAATCAATAACACAGAGCAGTGTAATAGGCTCCAACCTAAATCATTGTAAGTACTCCAGACATGTTAGAAATTATGTGGCGCTGTACACGGACAGCTTGTAAGTCTTCAGTGGCAGCTATAAGCGATCTGTGTGCTATAAAATGCATTAAACCGACTATTCTTAGTTACCGCATTCGACTTGTACAGCGGCCTTAATATTTAAATACAGGGAAAACGTTGCTCGCCCATTTATCGACGTAATTTTCCCAGACCGCCCTCGCCGCCCGCCCTTCGCACTGATTGGACGAATGCTCGGGAAACAGAGCTAAATATATACCTTTGTAATATCGACACGCGTACATGTATATAGAAATTTGTTGGACATTTTTATCAGGACGTAAATGGCAACTCAGTTATTTTGGTTAGCTAATTATTTGTCAGAAAGTGGTAACCATGAAAATATACTTTGTAAGTTTGTAATTACTTTTATAAAATTAAATAGTAGAGTCTGATCAGGAGATTTTTAAACTGTTTTATATTACGAATTTCTGTATAGTCGAGCCTGGATAAGTAAGAATCCAAGAGACTGCAATATTTGTCTCGCGTATAGGGTTTAGCTCAGTGGTTTAGCTCTTGACTTGTGAACTGCAGGTCCCGGGTTCGAATCCCGCCATGTACCAATGTGTTTTTCACTTTTCGAATTTCATATGTACATATTTACCCGACCCTCTTACGGTGAAAAACATCCTGCACATATCGGCGAAGAAATTCAAAGATATGTGTGAAGTCGACCAACCCGCACTTGGCCAGCGTGGTTGACTATGGCCTAGGCACCCCTTAGGGGGTAGGCTCCGTGCCCCTCGGTGGGGACGTATAGTGAGCTGGTGATGATGATAGGGTTTCTCTCTAATCCGAGTTTCTCGCTTATGGGCGTCGTCCCTCGTACATTGACTTTCGCTTATAAAGGCTTCTCGCGTATACAGTTTCGACTGTATTAACTCATTAGAGGAAAGAGAAGTTGCTTCAAGCGTGTGGTCGCTACGTCAGTGAAACCAACTGGAAACGTAAGCGTTGTGTTTTTATTGCAAGTTGAATACATTACGCATTCAATTAACAGTGATTATATCCATAATGCGTGTAAAAGCAAGACAATTATGTTCTTTTTCATTCGATGTTTAGTTCATAACTAATTTACGCATCAACGTGATTCATTTTTGTGTCATTTTTTACTATTACATTTATATTTTAGAAATTTTATTCACACATTTCTATTTTTAATTGTTCAATGTAATATATTTTTTCGCTTCAATAGCTTTGATTCACCTAGTTTTAATACTGCATTAAATTCAAGCATGTATAGTAACATGCTTGAATTTAAATCTTATTTAACATCTGTATGGACAAAGCTCTTGAGTAAGCTTTTTACTGTTTTAAAATTAAAAAATGTTTCATACAGATATAGAATTTCATTCGTATAATAGATATTATGTGCTATGAATCATCTCATTAATTCAAAAGGATTTGTTAATATTTACATCTATGTATATTTAAACATTTATATTTATAAAAAACTATATCTGAATTCATTATGTCTAGTCAATGGCCGCTCGTCTATTTTATATTATTTTCACTGTTGAATTGACGTTCTCGAAGATAATTTTACATTTATTTTTATTCCTAAACTATTACGTCAATAATTATTTCATTATTCTCCATGTAGTAAGCAAGTTAGTTAGTAGTGGTAAGTTTATTAATCGTCCTGGTATTTTTTTTTTGGTAAATGTTCAGTTTGTGGAGGTAACCATAGATTTATACCTATTATAATTGAAAGAATTTCAATTAAAAATGTTATTAATTGAATTAATAATTATTCTTCATTAGATGACTGAAAGCAAGTACTGGTCTCTTAAATCATTTTATAGTTAAATAGCATTTACTACTAATGAAAGAATAAGGGTTGCCTTAAAAAAGTCACCAAACAACTACAATCGTGGGCGTACCTTATAAGTCATTAAAAAATAAGTATACCAAATAATTGTTTTAGAATTCTAAAAACCTTTCGTAACAGGAATAGAGCGTAACGTTTCTAGTTGAGGCTATAAATAGTGACCAAGAGAATAGCTGAGCGCTGAAATACCCAAAGTACGTGCGTTACAAAGAGACTCGACAGCGAACTTCAAAATGTATGGAACTGATACTGACGTTCAATATTTCACACGTGACAAGCACATGACTTATCGAATGACATTGTCAGTTTCATACATTATTGTCGATTCCATGAGCGATGTCGCCAATCGAAAGATAATTTGGATACTTACTCACTCTTAAAAGATAGACATGAAGTAGTAAAGGGGGATCCTGGAAGCGGCAGACCTCACTTATCCCAGATCCATAGAGTAACCTGAGTAAGACCGTTTGAGTGAGGTTCCAATTTACTTATAAATAAATGATGTTTAGTAAATTTACAGCTAATTTGCACTATCTAGAACTTTACTTTCGCAGCTGTATTAAATTAATTATGAAAACTGTAAAGTGTTTACCACAAATTGGCTTCATAAATGAGCTTTGAATTACGATCACTACCCACGTACATCGTACGATATCGATACTATGCTTTAATAACATTCGCCTCCATTTCCTAACTGTAACGTTTAACCCCATGCCGTTTTACGAGGTGCCTTACATCAGATATGCGAAATTCATACGTATTAATTCACCCAGAAGGAGCATTATTCCGTACACGTGTTTCCATGTCTGCCCTAGCTAGTCCATTCAATTTGGTAGGATGACAAGTTATATGTTTTTTATTGGCAACAACTATTAGAATGACGGATCGAATGCCGGGAACAATTTTCGATCATAACTTCTATATTCGTGACTAGAATTGATAGTATGATTTAATATTGCTTAGTATTAAAAGCTGGATTTATTTTTTTACAAAAAAACTGGCAATAATAAATAATTTATTTATCTATACTAATATTATAAAGAAAGAAACTTTGTATTTTTTTATTATTGAAATAACTCAAGAACTACTGTGCCGATTTTAAAAATTCTTTCACCATTAGAAAGCTACGTTATCCCCGAGTAAATTAGGCTATATTATTTAATTCTACGCGGACGAAGTCCCGCACGACAGCTAGTTTTTATATAATTTGATATCCATAACACGATTTGATTTTAATCCACGTTCATAAATCAACAAATCACATTTTAAATACCGCTACAAAATGATAGAATATTGTAAAACAATTTATAAGCATGGGAATTAAATACATTTTAATGTAAACAAGCTTGTGATTTAAATATATTTATCGCACTGCGGTATATTTTTATATCTGAGTTTAGTAAGAAAAACGTATCAATTAAATGACCATTAAATTACTCTAAGTGCCGCAGTTAAAATTTCAAAGTGAGAAACAGAAACACAACAGGGAAGTATGTCTTACTGTCAGTTTGACAATAGCTAGAACAGGCAAGGCCGTCAACATTTTTACAAACCAAAGACTCATTGACGGCAGCATAATGAAGAACAAAAAATAATTTTGTGAATGAATAAGCACGAACAACTTAATATCAAATACCATAGAAATAAACTTGTTAATATAATTTTTAGAGCTTTGGTCTGCCATACACAGATTGCTTCAAGCAGTTTGTATCGCGACTGCCATAGGCGGACCACAGTTTGCAGACGACCCTAAAAACAAAGTGCCGTACGCCCTGATTACTTGAAGTAGTCAGTACTGAGGGTTACCCAGAGTATCTTTCGATTGGAAATATCACTGATGGAATCGACAAAAATGTATGAAACTGACAATGACATTCGATAAATCATGTGCTTGTCACGTGTGAAGTGTCGAATGTCAGTTTTATAAAGTTTTGATGGTCGCTATCAAATCGCTTCGTAGCGCATGTACTTGGTTAACCCCGCTGACTGCTACTGTCTCTTCTTAGCGTACTTCAGTTTATCTTGCATTTTGTTACATCCGGTATTTAATACTAAAAGTGCATAATCAGATAATCATTAAGATAAGATAAATTATAATTTAAATGATACAGGTTATCTTTTAACTCGTCTTCCCGTTAATTTATGATTTATTTTTAAAAACGTTACGTTTCCATTAAAGTCATAATTTATGAAGTGTTCATTTCTCTTCCACTTCACCAACACTTCCGTGACGCGAGTAAGTAATAAAACCCTCTATATGGCTGCGAATAAAATTTTATCAATTTCACGACAATTTTACGTTTACATTCCTGCATTACGACGCCATCTTGGATGTGATTACATCAATTATTTTAAGTCTCAATCTTTTAAGTTTTGATGTGTTCTAAAAAAGTTCATCACCTTCCACCTCAGGGAGGTTCAACACAATACGAACTACATACATCTCATCACCATATCTGAATTCACTCTCTTCTTATACACAATCCCTTTGACATAATAAATCCATAATTTCTCGTGTCTTACTGTACAAGAAATAAACTAGAAACAACTTTAACAAATACATTTCCTTGTCCGTAAACAGATTATAATATCAAACATCTTGATACTTTACAAAGGATAAAAGTAATTTTCAATAACTAGTCATCTTTAATATTGTGTTGAATTTTAACGTTGTTTAAGCTTATTGGCAAAGAACATTAAACAAAAGGCTCCTTTTAAATTTATATGTTCACTTTCATGTTTCTTTGTTTACAAGGAAATTACAATCACTTTGTTATCTCTAGTGAAATAAAAGGTATTCATGGTAACTTTCATAAAAGCTATAAACTTTTTATCGTCCGTGCAACTTGTAAAATAACATATTTAAGTTCATTTTATTTTTATTACACACGTGTTCAGAAATAATTATATCTCTGAATCTATGAAATATGCTATATAGAGAATAACCGAAGGAAAAAAACATATAACATCTATTGGTAATTACGAGGTTGTTTAATGTTGAATAACGTTAGTTTTAGTCTTGATTTTCACGTCTTCATTTCACTCTATCAATAGCAACTTGACTAATACTGACTGTAGAGTTTACGTCAGCTATCAATCTTTAGAATCGACAGATAACGATCTCCGGTGGACAACAAATTTAATGTTACAGTGTCCAGTAAACGGGAAAGATCAAGTTTTATTTGGGGTCAGCGGGTCAAACGCAAACTCGGACATTAATAGCGAGACAATCTAGAAAATCTAAAACAAGTGGCCTACGCTTGCTTAAATACAATAAATATCGAATTAAAATTTCATAACTCTTTGCATTGCAAACGTAAATCCTTCCCATGTATGGGTAAATAGAGGATATAGACAAGTCAAACGAAAACCGACAGTTTTCCTGACCGAAAATATGTCTATGATGATTTGATCCTACTTCCTTCGACTCAAAGTTTGCTCAGATTGGACGTATGAAGGCCTTAAAGTGACAGCAAGAGTTCGAGATATATTACTTCATGTTTGTATCGGCAGTTCCTAAATAAAGTCCCTTGCGCTTAGCTGATTTACGAGTTTATTGAATGGCCTATGTGTATACGCATATATTTTTACATAAATGATGTTCATGAGTTGTACACGAAATCAGAGAAGAGGGCGAGTGGTGAGCGTGCTGGTATACATTTGTGGCGAGCGCGGGGTGTCATTGGCGCCGCGGGCAGGGGCGAGGGGGGATGCGGTTCATCCATTAGCTAATTAGTCCGCCACCATACACCCCCTTCTTGCCAGATTGTTACCCCGCCGCGGCTTTGCTTGCTAATTGATTTTGTAGTAATTTTAAACGCTTTGTCTTTAAAAAGTCTTTTGCTAAAAGCTGCACTTAAGCGAATACGGCAATTATTACCATTTAAGAATGAAATATTAATTGCAAATTATAATTAGGCCAGGTTGCTTTAGAAAGTAGACGTACCTTCCGGATTCAATTTGTTTTTTACTTATTTTAACCTACTAGGTCCGAAAAGGTCATTGGACCTTTGTGGGTATTGAAGCTAAGTTAGAATGAATTAAACTCAACATCGCACACGGATTTTTTATATGAGTACATTATTGATTTACAGGAGAAGACTATTGTCACAAATCTTAGGTCCACTAAGATAAATATCCTGATGACCTCATTTATTCTATCCTTCGCTTCGCTAAGATGTCTCTGATACAATAACAAAGTGAGTTTATTTTCTATTTATTCTACGAAGAAAAGATGTACTCATCATGAATATTTATGATACAACGATCAATACATTTTAATAATCCTATTATCAGTTACGGTTGTCAGTCGTTAAATCACACCCTCACAAGGCAACGCATCACACCGCAACGTCATCAAATTAAAAAGTTAAAATTACCCCCTGCCAAGGTTAGTATCGGTAGTATCTAATGAGGTAATGGGCATCGGACGAGCGAGGGCCGCGCTCGGCACGCGACCGGCCCCCGGCCTTTTCCAAATAATTTCATTATTCTAATAAAACCGAGTCAAATATGTAAACGGTGACACGTGGCCCCGACCTCTGTGACATCGGATCACCGTGTACTTTTAATAACTTTTATATAAAAATGTTTTAGTAAAAAAAATGCATGATCCTGCTTGATATATTACCGAACGGAAGGTTAAAAGATAATATGCGTTACGAAGAGGGGTAGACGATCCCTTAGGCCCGTCTTCCATTATACTATGTCAATCTTCGAAACCTGCCAATTTCAGTAGCTACACAATAAAATGTCACAATGTCGGCGACGCTTAGGTAAGTACGAACCGCTATGAGATTGTTCTGGGTAAAAAGCGACTAAAATCGTCAGATTTTGAAGACTACGATTAATGTGAGAAGGGTTAAGTAATGTGAACAATTGAATATCAATTATTTTTTTCGTGTTTCATAAACATTACGAATAATCTATTTATCTTTTTGAAGTGTGTCTCTGTTGCTATTTTATAATCTCAAATAATTCAGTAATTTGAATATTTCAATAAAATTACATTAACAATAACACGCAACAAACTAAACGTTCATTAAATCATTTCTCGCGTAGCCGACGGACATTTTCTTAATTCATATTGATAAATAGTTCTAACAGTCTAGTGCAAAGACTTTTGCCCTTTATTAATCGAGAATCGAAATCGGACCATTATACAGTCGACGCTAACTAATGAACGTTAGCCGATAACTTATCAGCCACGAATAGACTAAAAGTGACAGTTAATTTATAAAATGATGAGTTACAGACATTGCCCGAAAAATGCTCAGCGGGTACAATAAACATTATGGGCGCATTCATTAATAGCTGGCCGCTGACAAACGGTGCTTTCTCCCCCCCAACGGGCCCCCTCTTTACCCTGTTAAACTCATCAACCCCTCAGCGCCCTCTGCCTCCCTTCCTCCACCATTCGGCCAGGTGTAAAACTGCGCGGTCACGGAAAGACGGACATGCAATGCGGCTAATATGTTTTATTATTAAAGCAATACCATTGCATCCCTAATGCCAAGGGCTGACCTTTGTATATTTGTGCACTGATTTCTTTATTTTATCAATACATTTGTAGTCAAATATGAATTATGCTTTTATTTCATCTGAATATGAATTCATTCATTGCTCAAGATGTTCATAGACAACTACAAAAATTTAATTCAAACTTTACCTGACTTTTGATAATAAATTCTTATCTATATTTATAATATGCTTGTGAAAATGAATAATATTCTTACTTTAATGAATACATTGAGTGACACAGTTTTAATAAATTCAAATATGTGCATATTTCAAAACGATTTTACCATCGGTATAAAGAGATTTAAAGCTTATCGTTACTTAGACATGCTTCCATTTCGTTGATATTCATCGAAACGTTCGAACGAACAAATAAACACTGCTGTCGTAAATCCAGCATTTTACCATCGATTTATTTGTATTAGCCTGCATACGCACGGGCGATTTTTAATGCAGCGTTGGCGGTTTTTTAACGCTCGTGATCATTACGAACGCTAGAAAATCCATGTTTCGTTTCTGTATCGTCGCTGCGCAATGAAATGGTCGCGATTTAAAAGCGCTGCTGTACGAATAGGGCGGCTACCCAAAGTATCTCTAGATTGGAGATATCGCTGATGGAATCGACAAAAATCTATGAAACTTTCAATGACATTCGATAAGTCATGTGCTTGTCACAGAAGTACGTTCGATATCTTGTCTTTGTAGCTCATGTACTTTAAGCATCAATCCTGTTGCATGGAAATGCATTTGTTCTACACCAGCGCTTTTATAGCGCGTAGAAAAAGCGCACTTGCGAAGGTAGGCTTATTGATAAATAGGTTTTTTCAAGTTCGATATCTCACACGTTAAAAGCACATGACTTATCGAATGTCATTGTTGGTTTCATACATTTTTGTCGATTCCATCAACGATATCGCCAATCGCAATATACTTCGGGTAACTCCACCAGTATCGTAGATTTGAGTAATGTTGTGTACGAAGAGCCTAAATGGACGAGAGTTGTATACACTTAGCTATTTCCATTGTAGGTATGAGTCAAGTGTTTTCACGGTGAAATCGACTTAGCGATATCTTGAAAGTTTGCGATGAGTAATGGAGGAAGAATAAAGACAATTATTATGGAGCATGAACAACGCATAATATCTTTTGTTTTTTATGGAGAAAGAGATTAAAATCGTCCTGCCACCAACCAAAACCTCCTCAAGTGTCTTAATATGATTAAGAATAATCATCATATCATTGCCAAATTCTGACAAGTAATTTAAATATATCAGCGTCTTCTGATAGGACCACGATTAAACTCATTCCACACAATTATGTCTATTAAGGTGGCGTTTACTTTAGATTTGATTCCAAATTCGGGCGTTGGTATAGTAATATACTTTTCTCCGACCGCTTCATTAGACCGAGTTCACGATAAAAGCGGACTTACGCCAAAGCAAAGTTTCCGTTTTTATCGCATACTCGGTCTAATGAAGCTATAGGGTTACAATAAAAAGCATAAACAATTTACAATAGACTTTTTTACATCGAAGAACATAGAGTAAAAAATATAGTCTATGGTATTCAAAAGTGGGAACAGGGCGCCACAGTTGCGTGTTGTAAGTTGCTAACTCACGCTCTGGGAGCACTCGTTGTGAAGTTTTGCTACATTCCGTCATATTACACCGCTGGTGATACACATTACGAGGCAATAGTAAACCATAGAATAGAGAGTAATGTGATAAGATTATAATAATATTTTTACAAAAGATTTAAGAAGACAAGACGAAGAAAGAAGAATGAATAAAAGAATGGCAATAAACAAAAACAAATCAAAAATTAGAGTAGTAAAAAAGACGTGCGGCGAGCAAGAAGTTTGCCTGTAGTGCCCAGTGTTGTCTTTTGTTATTGAAAAATTGTAGACCATTTTTATATCAATCATCCCCCTTGCCACCCTCGATCTGACAGTTACCAAAAATTATGGGAAATGCAAACATTATTCGAATTACAATGTATTTTCCGTCAATTTAGCGCCACCGTGGGACTAAATGTCCCATATTACGTTATTAACGTGTTTGTGTTTCGCTTCATATGACGAGCCTATTTAATGAAAGGGTGTAAAGCACATTACAAATTATATTAAATAGTTAATGGATCCCGAAATAGCGCTAGATATATAACTAAGAAAATTTTAGTCATAATTTACATCGTGTGAGCACTTTTCTTTGTTTTTGGCATCAATTTTCGATGTGGAAACTGCATACAATATCATACCAATAACATAAAACGTGTAGTATTTTCATTAGAACAGTTTTATAGATTGGTCATGATTTAACTGAAGGACATTTAATATTCAAAATCAGTTGGTACTAATTTATCCCAAGCTAAATCTAAATACCGGACGTTAGAAAATTGTAAATTTATCAAATTATCTTTACTATCGTAGCAATAAACATATCAATTAACCCCTACAGTGAACATAAAAACTACTTTTCATAATTGCTCTTTTATATTAAAAAAATACGTAGTTACATATTTAAATTCCTCGTGTGTTCATCGTAATACTAGTTTCACGCATAGAGCAGTATATCAAAGCAGTACAGCCATTGTTTCAGTACATACTTTTAAAATAAGTTATTGTAAACCTAATAGTAGTACTGCTTTGCTTACTGCTTTGGCTCAACGTTACCCTCCTGTGAAACTGCTATAAGGTTACGTTTCGCTGCGCCGCCCACCAGCCATTAGGCGGAGTGTACACGTATCGATCGTGTCCGCCCGCCTAAGGGCCGCCCTAGGCACCCTCCGACGCTGATGTGTGCACAATGCCTATAAAATGTTATTGCTATAAGTTATTGTAGTCATAAGTTTTAACAGTTGGTACTCGATAATTAAATACACATATGAATACGAAATATATATATTAGAGAATAAAAAAGTTCTGCCTATTTTTTACTTGAAATAACAGAATAGTTATCTAACTTTAGCTGTCTAGCAATAATTAACAAAGAGAAGAAACAACGTATTATTTTGTTAAAAGCTACAATTTTTGCCTCTATTCAAAATAACACCCAGGGCGATAAGTATCCTGTACACTAACCAAACAGATATAAGGTTCGTCAGTTAAAAATTAATATTTGAAACAATCAGTCAATGATTATCATAAGAATGATTCATGGTATATTACAATACGTCCTTTGCTAAGGGCAGCTTTCTCCGCTGTTCTGTACGTTCGTCGCATTGTTACTATCGCGAGAAAGAATAATTATAAGCTTGATGTCGCGAATAATGCTATTATCTCGGCCAATGATAATTTTGAGTTCGATAAACAAAACTTTTAACTAAAATGATCCTTATAACGTAGGTATTAAGTACTTGGGGGTGTTTAGTGGAAGAGATAAGTATTGTGGCGCGTATTGAAGAATGAGCCGAGTGGGTGTTCAGTTGAATTATGGAAATAGAGCGTCGGCACGGGCCAACGTGTTCAAACAATACCATAACGGGAAGGGGAACGTAATTTGAATTCCTCACATACAGAGTCGATGCTGGAATGGTTAAATCTCTTTCGTAATCTGATTATTGCTGTCGCGAAAATTATAACGACTGCATTGTTTGCAAAAACGTCATTAATAATTCTTAATGTCAGTCTTTTGTGTGAGCCTGATGGGAAAGTAGATGCGTTTATTGGTTACTAAGGGAAACACATAGCGTAGGCTTAACCCACAAAGAGACCACAAAATAACTCTACCGCAGTTAAAAACTAAAATAAAATATTTATTTGGAATTGGATTACATTGTAACAATTACAATCAGATATTCATAAACTAAATTCCTATTTCAAAAGTCTACTCACAAAAAGAGGCCGTTCGTAAAAGCGAAAGAAAATTGCTTTCATATACTGTCGGTGGTCACGCAAAGCGAGGGCCGTGATTGGCGGACTAATGCGGGAAACGAGACGGAAAGCTCTTTGTGGACGATAAACGGTTTATGGACAGCACGTACATTTTCTCTATTATATATCACGGTGTGGGGAATACGGACAGGTAAGTAGAGGGACCATGATTTATCTATACTCTATCTCTAGATATTACTTTATAAGTAAAATCAAACCTCGATAAGCGAGAATCTAAGGGACCGCGAAACTTATCTTGCTTATAGCGGTTTCACTGTAATACGAGTTTCTCGCTTACGGAGGTAGCTCGTCGGGACTATAGAATGACGCTCGCGTATAGAGGTTTCTCGCTAATACAGGTCTCGTTTAACCAGGTTTGACTGTACTTGCAATCTACCCAGGCATAGTATGTACAGATATATCAAAGAAAAGAAACTTTTTTTTTATATTATAAAGTGGCAAACGAGCAAGCGGCCACCTGGCCAACTTACGATTGAAGAAGTTAAAATCAATTCAATATGTTACATTTTTTAATTTTGTAGTTATTTTTATTCCTAAAACAATATGAATCATTGTCCTTTTTTATAATTTATGGGAATACATTAAAATATGTAAAAACAAATCCGTATTCGTATCCGTATTGCAATTTGATAAAAAAAAATTGAATTCTTCGAATATAATAACAATGATTTCAGATGCATAAAATACGATTTTAAACTATCTTATCTAAACAGAGTAATACTAGAAAGATAACGATTAATTTCTGAGGATAACAGTGATCAAATACCGTAAATATTTTATCGGACATTAGCCAATGGAAAAATATCTAATACGTTATACCTACAACATTATTTATTTAATATATTTCCAATGCCAATTATTAAAACCTAGATTCCGATAAAATAGTAAAGATACCTCTTTCATTGGTTATATTTTATCATTTAATTTGTAGAACAAGAAGTAACACAGGTGCTTTACTGTCTTTTTTTTTTATATTAAAAAGTGGCAAACGAGCAAGCGGCCACCTTAATTCGCTGTAATA
>QDHC01001533.1:16174-67017 GCA_013186455.1 Papilio dardanus tibullus | reverse complement strand
TAAGAGAGTCCAAGGGACCGCAATATTTGTCTCTCTTGTAGAGATTTCTTTCCGATTAGAGTTTTTCGCTTATGAAGGTTTGACTAGTTTAACTAACAAGCTGTCGCTACGAGTATTTGATGGAACTAGCCGCGATAGCAGCGCCATTACCAACAACATTTCGTAACTATTACGTTCGAAAACCGAGAGAAACAAAAGAAATCACATCCTATTTCTTATCATCATTGATGGGGAAGTGATATACTACGGTTTACTCCGAATCGGGTTGTTCAACTAACTAGAAACAGTGCTTCGTAGCCTTATCATTAACTGATAAGTTAGCAGTCTTGTTAACTATAGCACAGTCATTTTGTTGAGGAAATGCATTATACTGTCGACAATCTATATTATTAGTGTTATTAAATTAATGGTTACAATTCCCTATATTACTCTGGACTAATTATGGTGGTTTAGAAAATTTGATAGTTTTTAAAAACTAATGCAGTAGATTGCATCAGAATCTTATATCATTATTTTGTTGACTACCTAAACATAATATTCATGCAAGACAAACGTCTACTGAGACCGTTAGTAAATTGCTAATCTAATCGTATTATTTGCGGTAATCTTTGCCACATAGTGACTTGATAAAGTGACCGAGCGCATTGGTGACGGCTGTCATTATAAGATACGTCACTAATGCGTATCAGCCAATAGCTTGCTGTGACGTCATCGGATACAACAGACAATTAGAACGAATCAACAATGACGATATGTTGGAAATACGCTTGAGTGCCGTCAATGTCGCAGCCACATATTGTGTACTAGTACTACACTTTAAGACAATGCATCTATTTATTTATGAGATATAAATATATGTTTTTCTTTAGATTTAAAACAGTATCCTACTAGAACATAAAATTGCCAAACTCACACTTTATATTGTATAAGCAAATGTGTTAAGACGAGGATTTAGTTACCTTTCAATTGCACAATAGTCATTATATTAACAATGAAATAAAAAATCACATTAACATTGTATAAATGTATTTGGGTAACCTATCGAACAATTTTTAAGGTCGATCGTACTTAGAACAAGGAATCAATAATTTAAAACGCGAGATAAAATCAGACGAAAATATATTTCACTGTATAGTCGGGTTTAAAACCACAGGAGGTTCTTTAAGTTTCACAATGGCTTTATTCGGTATACGCCAACTGATTTTGCCGGCGTCGTAAATGAGCTAAATTGAAGCGAATAAAGCACCTTACTACTCGCCTAGGGCAAAGACTAACCCGTCTTATAAATTCAAAATACATGTAACAGTAGAATCATACAATAATAGACGGCACAGACCTAATTATTCTAGTTGGTCTTCAGTTTTTTCACATAAATTTGTTTATTAAACTTTCGACATGCTGTAGCTATCATAGGTGAGTATAGTATTCCGTGTTATAGTACTTATACTTTAACTATTTAAAATGGAAACTTCATTTAGTGTTCGTAAAGTTGGATGCTTAAGATCGCAAACTTTTTTTTATATACCCATAATAAGCATAACCGCGAATGAAACAAAAAGTGACGTATCTGTAATACGGCCTAATCTGTGCGCCGTTGCCTAAGCTCGTCTAGCCGCAATGGAGGAGACTGTGTCGCAATCGTTCGATCCGCAAAGGTCATGGAAGGAATTTGCGCGGTCCGGCTCAGTTGCAACACCGCGCCGAGCTCAGAGGTTCCAATCGTTAAACTATGCACCGAGCAGGGAGTTCACGATTTCTCACTCGGATAGCGGACCACGGAACAGGTTGATCGGTACCCGAGATTATAATTATTGATGCGAAATAATATATCTCGACCGCAGCCCCTTGGCCCACAACATTAGCGTAATCGTCCGCGAACATATTGCATCCCGCTCCTACCATTTCTATCACCGATTTAAACTGGTCAAATACACTTTACATTTAAACTTATTATAAACAAATAACAAATACCTACAATATTGTTTATACAGGTATGCGATGCAAGTTAGATGAAATGTAAATATTGTAAAGTTAATTTAACAATCTAATTTACATGTAACCCTTAAACTACATGTGTTAATTGCGTCACCAAATATCTTTTTGATCTTAGAAATTTAGAGGTCCTTATAAAAATAATAAATAAAGTTAGAAAATGGAACGTTGTAATTTTAAATACGCTTTAAGCTATAATGTACTAAAGGTTCGTCACCTGTGTCAGCGGCGAGCGCGTGGGTGGACCCATTGTATGGTAATTGCGGACCTCAACGTACCTCAGCCTGTCCGCACGCCGGGAAGAAATTGGAAAATGTCAAAATGATTGTAGACCTACGATTTACATATACAAGAATGTTAATCTAAGTAAAACAAACACCTTCGATTGAAATGTATTACAAAGCATATTTTTTTTAATTTACTATATTGACCTAGAATAATTGTCAACGATCGTAAGTGTCCATCCTCGGGCACACGTTAATTCTCTCTATGCGTATAATAGTTTAATGTATATTAATGTTATGTTGTTTATTTGTCTTAGACTTCAGAGCTGGAGTCGCTGCTGTGCAAGCAAGAGGGCGCCTCGATCGCGCCCGCCCCCATGGACATCTTCGATGGCGGCCAATCTTCGAGAGAGGATGCGTTCCGACCCGCACTATGGGAGGATATAGCCTCCTCTATCAGGAACATCGATCCAGAGAATGCAAACATGCTCGCGCCGCTCGGTGCGACACACGTGAAGTTAGAAGCTGACGATCCCTTATTAGAGGAGTGTGCCACGCCGCTCCTGAGTCCGCTAGAGATCAAAACGGAGAGGCTATGTGCACCTCCGACGTACGCCCTTCCACCCCAACCTCCTCAGCATCAGGTGCATGTCCAACCGCCGCCTTCGTTCGCCAAGTACCCGCCGTCAAGATTGGTGTACATGGCACCCCTCACTCCCCCCGGTTCCGACCAAGGCAGTCCAGGGAATAACATGCAGGTAAATATAATACTAAACGCGCTAAGCGATTGCCTGCGTTGAAGCGTATGATGGTACCATCTTATGCTGAGCGATTGTAATTTTAATCTGTTTGTATCTTTTCTTAATTTCTATAGTAACAATATGGTAAGATGTTAAATCATAGCAAGTTATGTTATAAATATTAACAAACTTTCTACTTTAATAGTGGCTAGTGATTAGAAAAAGTACAATGTTTGTAGGGTGGAACAAGACGGACACCGCCGCCGCCCTACCATCCGCCGCCGTTGCTGCGAGCGCCTCACGCGCCTCACCCGTCGCACGCACCTCACGGGACCCACGCGACGCACGGGAGCCACGGGACCCTCGGGACCCATGGTACCCACGGGACACACGGGACGCATGCGAGCCACGCGCCTCACACATCACATGTACCCGCACATCCTTCTGCGCATGGCCATCTTCATCCGCAGGTAACCTACCAACAGAAATTAAATTAGTTGTACTTTAAAAAATATTATTATTTTAGTTTACTTTTATTTTAAAAACAGCTAGCTGTTATCCGGTGACACTCCGGCCAAAAATACGAATCGTTATCTCTCTCGTCATTCTAGTTTAGTCTATTAAATATTACTATTGAATTGAGTGAAAATGAATATGGTTATTGTATAGTTAAAGTAGCTCAGTACGAAATAGGAGCGAAGTATTCTCAGTATCGGTATTCGCTACCCATGTTAAAATTTGTAAAGCGAGAATGTAGGGCAGAGTAAAGGTGAGCTCGGTCAGAACTATCGTTTATATTAATGCCGATAAAATTACACGAATTTTCTTTCACTGCTATTGAGGTGTACTTATAATAAATACCAGTTCCGTGAATAACGTTTATTAATAAATAAGCTATAATTTATGTATTAAATAACCAATTATAGCTGAAAGTACTTTATCCAACATTCTATACTTAGAAAACTAGAAGTGATTAGATGTAAAAAATCGGTAATCAACTTAAATAAGTACATTTGACAGTTTAACACAAACTTAGCTTTACTATCTACTTGGTGACTGGACAGAGTCCATAGTCGTGCAGCCGACCTATAGAGTTGCCATAGTGTCGTGTGTTATTTTCACTAAGGCAGAAAGAAGACGCGTTCGACAGCTTCAAGCAGACGTAGTTGACGCTGACCAAAGTTTGCTATCACTGACTGCTTGAACATTATCATGTCGACTGCACTGTTACAGCCAAAGTAGTTGCCAATGAAAGGAGGAAAGAAAAGTCTGACCGCTTCGTATAAACATGTACACGGATCTAAATGAATACTGTGTACATAACATCAATTAAATTAGTATGACTCATGACACAAAGATCTCGAATTCAACCGCACTATTCTTAGTAATAGGTAATTAGTTAAACAGTTTTCAAGGTAACAAATACTGCATATACAGAAAATAGACACTGTTGATATATGTAATTTGTAGACTGGTATATCTAGGGAGTCATTTAATTAATCATTTGTAGAAATAAATTAAAAACAATACTATGCTTTATAACTCTTTATACGTTATCTTAGTCTCATGGGATAGGCTTCTGCCTATCATATGTCGTTAGTAACGTTTCTACTTTACAAACTTAAAATTTGTCCAATATTTTAAATGTATAACTTCAATTCTCTTCATTTTTGAACAGCATCTCGACAACAAAATGTCTTTGTACTTATCTATTATCACTTTACATCAAATCTTGCTTGTAAAGTCACAGAACAAAACAATATAATAAATAGACCAAGAAGGTTACCAAAAGTATCTTTCGATTGGCGATATCGCTGATGGAATCGACTAAAATATATGAAACTTACAATGACATTCGATAAATCACTTGCTTGTCACGTGTGAGATATCGAACGTCATTTTCAGCTCCATACATTTTTGTCAATGATAAAAAAAGAGTAGTTTGGATAGCCCCCGTAAACAAGCTACCTTTGGTCTGTTAACATTATTCAAATTAATTTCTCTTGTATCCAGGCGATGTCACAGATGCAGATGGCGCCGCAGTCGGCGCAGGCGCAGGCGCACACCGCTCTGCCACACTCACGTCTAGATCCACCGCAACCTGTGAAATACAATCGACGGAATAATCCAGAATTGGAAAAGAGACGAGTACATCACTGCGACTTTATTGGTAATTTTTGTAATCTTTTACTATACTGTAGAATAAAAATATTAGACCTTAGATAATAACGAACTTGATAATTAGTTCGGAACAAATCAAGCAATAAAGTTGTAGTGATCTGTCCCCCCCTCACGAAATGTGGCTATAGTTAGACAGTTGACATGGTTTTTTCAATACGTGCTTGGTTAGGAATACTTTTTCTATTACTTTACTTTTGACAATACTAAACGTAAAGTTCTTGTTGCAATTTTTTTATTCGTATTTAATTCAATTTCAGGTTGTACAAAAGTTTACACGAAAAGTTCGCACTTGAAAGCTCACCAGCGTATACATACAGGTAAGAAATAAGTTTTTTAATATTTTTTTTATTTACTTAAATGTACCGCGATTGCGAAATATGTATTAATCATTGCAATGGCGAAGATATTTTTATTTTAAACTGAGACTTACTAAAAATGTTAACTTATTAAAAACAAAAGCACAGCGAAAGCGTCGACTGAAATAACAATAACGACTATGTGAAGGTTAACATAACACACAGTACAGTCAAACCTGGATAAGGATAAGCGAGACCGGATAAGTGAGAAGACCTTTATAAGCGAGCTATTCTCTGGTCCCGACGAGCTACCTCCATAAGCGAGTAACTGGGATTAGAGAGAAACCTCTATAAGTAAACCGAATATCGCGGTCCCTTGAACTCTGTCTTATCCACGTTCGACTGTATTTTCTAAATAAATTTATCAAATATGTATGCTAATATCTCTAGCACAATTTTAAGTGTAACAAAGATGTCAGCTTTTTTGCTGTTTATGTTTTAAATATTTTAAAGACTACAGCGGTGTAAATAAAAGTCTTCTCCTGTCTTAGGTGAAAAACCGTATACATGTCAATGGCCGAACTGCGAATGGAGATTCGCTCGGTCAGACGAGCTCACCCGTCACTACCGCAAGCACACCGGCGCTAAACCCTTCAAATGTGCGGTGTGCGATCGCTCTTTCGCCAGGTCCGACCACCTCGCACTTCACATGAAGCGGCACCTGCCCAAGACATCCAAATGACACGCAAGGAGGGGCGGGGACCAGCCGCCCGCGCCTCCGCCAGCACAGGTGAACTAAGACCCTATGACTACCTAGGGGGCTACCCAATGTACATGCATACATCAAAAATGTATGAACTGACAATGACGTTCGATATCTCACACGTGACAAGCACATGACTTATCGAATGTCATGTGTCAGTATCACACATTTTTGTCGATTCCATCAGCGATATCGCCAATCGAAATATAGTATGGTTAACCCCCAGTATCGCAGATCATAATTAAAATGCCATTAGACAAGACAATATATTATCATTGTCCAAACTTCACTCCATAAAGTAGCCGACAGCCTTATAACGTAATACTCAACTTTAGTGACAAGATTGCATCAACAAAACTTGGAAATAAATTTTGTTGTTTCCAAAATCTTTTTGATATTCCTAAGTAATTTGCGCACTAAAGTGTAACAATTAAGTTAAATAGATAATTGTCTTTATTTTATTAAACGGGGAAAAATTACACAGATAAAAAAGTAGCGTAGTTAAATTTAATCGGAGGCAAGTTGAAGGCGGAACACTGGGCAGTTGCTCATTGAAATAGCTGTCATTTTCGTTAACGTTGTAAGAGATCAGGGTAATTGAAATCCCGCATGTTGAAGCGCGTTGGTACACGCCATATCGATTATACGCCTTTCACGACTTTAAATAGGTATTACAATTTAACATAATAATAGCTTGCATGTTCTTAGTTGCTATACAGTCGAAATACCGCAATACATTCAACAGGATAAAAGTATAAACGATAAAAAATTTAACAACGCATAATAACATTGTTTTCCTAATCCTACGGGTTTTTATCCGTTTCGGATAAAAACTCGAGTTATTATCTTTTGAGTTTTTACCATCTGCCCATCAATTGTTACCCTTCAAAGTTAGTTCAAATCGTTTTGTTTTTAAATATGTAGTTATATTAATGTTATATGTTTTTCCAGGAGGCTTACAATGAAAACATCTTTCTTGAGTGCGATCTTGATTCGAGTCTGATGGACAACATCTACGGTGTGCCGTGACTCGGGACATTTTGTATTGTACTCAAGGCCTGTCACTTCAGGCTGACTCAATTCGTTTAGAAGTACAAGAGCGAACTTGCTTCAAAATAACTTTAGACAGATCTTTAAGAAGCTTCGGTTAGATTGCTTTCAAAGGCGTTACTTATTTGAATGTCTCAAGATTTTATGAATTAAGTCAAAGTGATGGAAGAATATTTCTCACGTTATACCAGTTAACCAATATGTTATTTTAATTTCGTTTAAAAGCACAATAGGTACAATCATTACCAAGGAAATCGCTTTACAAACAAATGTAATTATTATTATAAATTATTAGTGCAGTCATCTATTAAGCAAAATAACATTAAAAGTATTTTATAAATTTCTATATGTACATTAAATAAATATTTGTATTTCGCGACACCTTGCATAATAATCTTTTACAAACACGTTTGGTTCATAATTTCTTTTTGTTGGTAAACATTAATATATCATAAACTCTATAGTCAATTGTATAAATCTCATTTTTAATAATCTGTATCCGCATTATTGTTAATAAATTATTTTAAAAAAGTATTATTGCAATTGTTATTTGAAATATTTGCTCACTGAGAGCAATGGTGTCGCGAAAAATAAGTTCGAAAGAGCTCTAAGTATTAGATATGATTAATTTATTGTAAGCTAATTTAATTATAAGGAAATCAAATATCTAAGATTTTATAGTTATTTTTATTTTAATTGTAATTAAAAAAATATTAATTACTTTATAAACTATAGATTTAATTGTTCAGACGCGTTTTCGGATCTTTCGACCTGAGATATGAAAAATACTCTTTATTTATCACTATATGGCTTCATTAAACCAAGTTCGCGCAGTAAACAGATATTTTGCTTTCGCGATAGGGCGTTTTTTGCGTGACATCGGTCTAAATTGATTTCTAGTTTTTAATAAAATACCCAGTGAGTTGTTCATTCTAATTATCGAATAGATAATAATGATTTATACTGCTTTAACGCACCTAATGTTGTGAGTTTCAAAAAACTTTCGTTATCTTCGAAGAAACGAAGATAACAATGTTTGTTGAAATTTCGGCAGTGGGAACCGACGGTCAATTTAATCAGGTCGTTGCATTCGGAATCGCATATTTACACTATCTAGTCTCGATTTACATATTTCAATCTTAAAATAGTAAAAAAGTACATTTAGAAAGTACCGTTCTGTATTCATACTAAAATAAGTTTCAAATCATGTTAATGCATTAGAACACCTCTGTTTAGAATAAAATAAATGTAAAAAAAAGTTTGTTCTAGAAATAAGTGCTTAATTGTTAAGCAATTTAGAATGAAAATATATTAACGGCCTTTCAGTATCCGTCCGCTTGGCCGAATGTTTTCCAAAACAAAGCCTTTGTAGATTTATTTTTTATATTCTGAAAACAGATAAAATACAAAATTGCCATTTTAATAGTCACTAGCGGTTTGTATTAAGTATTGCTTACTATTATATATTAGCAACTTTCGAATGCCTTAATAGTCATTATTCTTACATGATCGGTGCCTTAACAAGGTGCCTACGTTTTTAATATAACATCCGAAGTATATAACCTATAAAATACATTTAAATAGTTTAGAGAATATTATAATAGAAGTCTCTCGTTTTGTTTTACATTGTTTGTCATGTTGTCAAAAAAATCTGACAAAATATATTTTTTAAGTTATACAGATTTTAAAAAGCACACTTTTCAAAATCCTAAATATCTACGAGGGTTGATCTATAGAAATTAATAAACTAAATTGTACATACTTTTATACTTCTAAATAAAATGTTTTTTTTTTAATATGTGTACAGCATATAAAATAAAAACAGTATTTTTATACAATCCCTCGTAATATAATGTTACCAATAATTGAGAAAAACAATTTTATAGTGTATTTTTTTAACTAAATTGCACAATTCTCATAAGGCACTAATGATACTGCAAAAAGATCTTGCCTCTCTCCTTTGCATTTAAACACATTTATAATTTTATTAGTATAACGATTATTGTAAAGCTGATTACAATAAAACTTTCCCATTTTATTTAAAACATGATGGTTAACCTACTCTTCTATGATATGACTAGCTGTTGTTCGCGACTTCGTCCGCGCGGATTTGATAAATATAGCCTATGTTACTCGGGGCTACTGTAGCTTTGTCATGGTGAAAGAATTTCTGAAATCGGCCCATTAGTTCTTGAGTTATTTCAATACATACAAAAATACAAAGTTTCTATCTTTATAATATTAGTATAGATATATTTCAAAAAAGAGTTCATATTAACTTCTTCTTAAATTAATAAATTATAAGAAAAAATATGAAAAGAATTTTAATAAAAAATTAAAACCAAAAAATGTTTTCTCAGTATGAATATAAAACTCGTACACACATTAATAGATATAATTAGATGTTTATAATAGGCTTATCAAGCTATGAACAGATTTAAAAATGATATGACGATATTTGCCATAAAGTTGTGAAGTTGCCATATTTCAAAATAAAATTAATTATAATTTAATATTTACATAAAGACAGTATTTTGTCTTCCTGCTCGTTGTACCTCACTTTTCTTACTTGCTCGTTTCTCGTATGTATTGTACATACTTATATGATTTTGTTTTATTTTTAATTTTACGATTGTTTTGTATCTTTTTCAATAAGTTTGTTTAGTTTTAAGGTCGTAGTTATACGCGTTGACTAAGTCACCATGATAATTTATTACCAATGACAAGTTTTTAAATTCTTTTTTTTTTAATTTTATATATTTTTTTGTAAAGTTATAATGTAAAATGTTGAGATATGTATATTCATAGTAAGAAATGGATTCATTTTATCGTATTATAATATAAGTATTGCCAGACGAGTGATTTACTAACATTTTTTGACACTTGATGTTACCTTTGTCGAAAATCAGCTTGCCTTATCATTAAAAGAACTGTATAGATTTTGTAACATTAAAAAAAATGAGTATTAAAAACGAAAGTTAATAAAACTATTATATTTTTTGTTTTCAATTTATTGACATAATTACATTGCTGTTACTATTCCGTAAAATGCAAGGTCGGACCTAATAACCGATCTTCATCCGTTTTTGCTTATGTAAAGTAATCGCAAATTTCTTCGGTTAAGGATCGGTTATTGGGTCTTTAGGAAAGAACAACTTTTCTGTACCTGAACTTTTGTAACAGTAATGATGCATCTGGTAACTTAATTGTAAAGCATGCCACACAACCTAGTCTACGGTTGGGAGAGTATTAGCTCTTGTATAGCGCCTGTGTGACATGCCTTTTTGCTGGCTTAATGTCGGTGCCATAGCATTGATGCATACCATATCGTTAAGAAAGGGCTCGAGGCTGTTAAATAGTATGTAGTGGTTAAAATCAGTCAAGTAACATAACACTTTTAATAAACGGTTTTTTTATAAACGGACTTATTTAACATTTCCTATTTATACTGGGAAAAATGCTTTAAAATTGTGGACAAAATACATTTTTACATTATACATTTTATTAGTCGATAACTCGATTGTTATACGAATAAAGCATGTGTGTTGCGAGAAATTTCTTGTTCACGTATCTGTAATCATAGCCCGCGCATGCATTGAGCCATATTCCTTACTTTTCATCACCGCGAAAAACATATATTATTATACATACAATTTATGGATTTCAGATAACAAATTACCTATGTTTATAGTTACCCAGAACAAAGGAAAACGTTAGTTATTTGACTGATTAATAACTAATAAGTTATTATAGCCTTTAACATACGATTTGTAATAATTTAAAAGAGGTTTATATAAAAAAATCAAGAATAATGTCTGTAAAATATGTAGTTGCAAATTTCACTTCAGAACAAAATAAATTTAGTCACCAATCTATTCGAGTTTCATTACAATTGTAAATTAATAAAAGCCAGAGATGCGTACGCTATACTTTTATGGACATCCGGTCACGTGTTCGTGGGTTCGAATCCCGATAAATTTTTTATCAAAACTGATATATATGCCTTATTTCGCTTAAATATCGCCTGTAGAAAGTTATGAATGTCATTCAACAATCGTGAATTATATCCATTAGTACTTGTCTTTATATCCCCGAGAATTGACTTGTAACTACGACCCAATGAGTTATTCTATATAATAAGTTCAGAGCCAGCTGTTAACCTTATTTTATAAAATTGTATTGGTAACCTCAATAGCATTGTGATCTTAATCTTTAACGTTTCCAACTGTTCCTAATTCATTCAACAAATATCTATCGTATTTTTAAAAATTCGTTCAAGTAAACACACGTTTCAACGTCACCTAGACTCATTTTAAGACCTCACTTCAGCGGACACTCGCTAAATGGGAAACGGTAACATCCCTAATGGTTTGCACAAACAAACAACCGTTATTACCCACTTTATATATAGTTAGCTAGCGAAGTCCACTCTCATTTCATTGCCGATAGCTTAGTGATATTCTAAAATAAAGTATATATGAACATGACCTATTTTTCAAACGAAAAAATCTTCTAACAAAGTTGCTTTTAAAACTTATAAGTGAAATATTGATATGGATCGTAAATTTTTCTGGATTTTAGTTACTACAGGGATAGTGGCTGTTACTGCCTTTTCAGTTTATGATGGAGACTTCGATGATGACTATGAAGAACAGGGTGATAGAAAGGGAAAGATATGTAAGTAAACCGTTAACCATATCTGCAGTTTTGACATAAATTACATATATTTATTATTTTACAATGTTGTTTGTTACATTACATGCCTAGCGATTGTATTATTTTGAAAATAACACTTCAAAAGCTTGTGCGTTCATAAAAAAAATGCAGTGAAATAAATATGTATATTTTTTTAATAAAATTAACATAATTTTACTGTCCTCTAATGTAATTGTAACAAAAATGTAAGAAAAAATACCGCTTGAAAAAGTCCCAATTTTCTTCACTCCCTACCACCTTTCCGCGTCTTTTTTTGTTCCAACTTATCTCCAGGGGTGTGCTATTTTAGGTTTACCGATCATTTAATGAAGATTTGAATCGTCGTTGTAAATAAAAATATTTTGGTGGACGTGCCAACTCAAGCGCCCACTACTACTTAGTATACCTAAACAAATCTAGTCTGATTCTCTATTTCAGTGTTTCCATTCGTGAGTATAGTACGTTTCGCGAACACGGATTGCGCGAGTACAAACACAATGAACGGCACTTGCTTGGCGCGCAGGGAGTGCAACAACCTGAACGGCACTATCACAGGCACTTGCGCTTCGAGGAGGGGAAGATGCTGCATTGGTAAAGGCATTTTCTTAAACCACTACACGATTCCATCCTAGTTCAGGATAACAACACTATCGCCCGATATGAAAGTCACATGAGAAGGTAGAATTGTTCCGAGAGTGATATACACAGGGGAGAAACGGGCCAAATGGAACAACTAGTTAATTTTCACTTAAAAAAATACCTGAGTAATCAATCAATTTGTATTTAGTTTCAAGAACGTGCGGCAGTCGAACAAACGTGAACAACACGTATTTCACGAGCCCCGGATATCCGGGCGCGTACGCCGGCGGACAGACATGTACACTTATCGTAAATCGGTGCAACGCAAACGTCTGCCAGGTACTTATACTTATACTTTGATTACTACTATTCTGAGGGAACATAGAGTATATTGGCACTTCCTTTCACTTGGTCTTGTCCGATTTATTCGGCTAATTAGTAACTTCGGGACAAGCCTGTAATCAAACGCCTTTTAAACGCAAAATAAGTTTATACATATTTTTATTATCCTGTTCTAAAGATGAAATTTGCTAATCCAAATATTTCGAGATCGACTATTATGTTTGGTGAGGTCGTTTAATTATGTACTTACTTTTTTTTATTTCCAGCTACGTATCGATTTCTTAGATATGGTACTCGCGCAACCTAATGGTGACGGTGTCTGCGTGACTGACTCGGTAACAATCACCGGTGGTAACACCATAGTGCCAGTCATTTGCGGTGATAACACTGGCCAGACTATCTTCGTAGACTTCAATCAAAACGCGGCCATTACTATTACAGTCACAGCCACCTTGGCTACAACATTTGCGAGGAGATGGAACATGAGACTAACTCAGCTTGGATGCGATTGTCCAGGAATAGGTAATAAGCAATCAAATCTTTTGACCCCATCCCTTAAATTACTATAACGATTTCTCAATTTCGTCCTTCGAGTCGGATTTTGTAGGTGCTTGAATTATGAAACATTCGATTCCAGCTCCCAACGGATGCTTGCAATATTACACGGGATTAATGGGAACTATTAACAGCTTCAATTTTGGAACAACGCCGAACACAGCGCTCAGTGCATCTCTTGTTACCGGTACTCGACAGATTGCTAATTTGAATTATGGCATATGTATCCGTATGGAAGCTGGTTATTGTGCTATACAATATTCTCAGGTAAATCAATATATACTCAAATAAAGAACTGCTTTGATACAACTTTTAGGTTTGTGATCACATTACTATGCGAACCACAGCTAGTTTACGCTATTATAGGCACTATCTAAGAGTCTATGCATCGTAAGGCAAATTATTACTGGAGAGAGAATCTATTTAGTTAATGAATATCGACGAACATTACGACTATGGTCATAGTCCAAAGGGACTTGTGACATTTGTCTCAATACATATTTTTAGTCCAAGTGGTTTCAAATAAATTCGTAAACTACGAAATAAAATTGACATTAAAATACTGTACAGGCGGCTAACAACATGTTTTCATTCACCGTAACCGGTGATGTTGACGGCGCTGACAACACCGTGCTGGGTACAGCAGTCGGTGCTGTCAACGGAGCTGCTTGCACCACGGACTTCGTTGTGATACCGAATCCAATTGTAGTCGCCACAGGAGTAAGCGCGGGTACAGATCGTTTCTGCGGCCTCGGATTTGTCCCGGTGCAAAGTAAGTTCCGTATTTTTTTTAATCAATCGTCTTGGTTTCATTCAAAGTGTACCTAGTGCCTACATATTGTTTTCCCTTAGAAGTTCCTTAGAACCGGTCGCAAGCGAATAGGGTAGGCTCTGAAACATGAGTTAATCTGAGCATATAGATCAACAGCCTAATTAAAACATCTAATAAGTGTGTCCCGAATTTGGTTGGTTAATTTAGATCCGAGGCAATCAACTTTCGGTACTTACCACTGTAATATTGCTGGATAATATAGCGACATCATTTTTTCCAGCTGGTGCAAAGCCTTTTGTGCTGTACGTCGTGACGGACGCCAATGAAGGGGCGACCGCAAATACGCCCCCTGACGTCTCCAACAGGGGATTTTCACTCGCTTACACACAAATTGCCTGCTAAGATTCGTAAATAATGAAAAAAGAGTAAATGTATATCGGATTTGGGTGAAATTTATGAGAAAAAAGTTCAGTTAATGAATACTTTACAGGTTTAAGTAAATAATAAAAAGAACAACTTCTATGGATTCTCACTAATAGGTTTGTAATGAAGATTCCCTAATCTTCATTACAAACATTACAAGGTTTTATGTAACCAATCAAAGAAAATAGATATTAAATTAGTTTAGTGGTTACTATATATTGTTACTTAAAAAGAGGACATAAACTGAAACCCTTTTTTATGCTATTTATGTTCTCTTTTTGATTATAAATAAATAAAACAATTTCAAAATTATGCATATTTTATTTAATAATCACTACAATAACAATATCACCTCAACTATAACGAACACAATATCATTTTTGTACTAATAACAATAACACGCTAAAAACATTGCAAAAAAAATAACGATGCTCATTAATCAAATTAATACAATACTTATTTTCGGACGCAAACGTTTTAATGAAAACTAAGCAATTACATAATTAATATCGAATTATTAAAAATACATAAAATTAATTATAATTAATCTTATATTTTTTATATAATTTCTCTAATATCAGTAAATGTACGAAAAATACTAAAATGAGAAAGAAGTAATAAAAAAAATCATTAAATATTTTGTTTCAATGACAGTGCATGAATTGAAATATTTGTACTATAAAAGTTTTTACGTGTATTATCCTAGAATTTTTAAATATCTCCTATTTTTTTGATATACTATTTGCATACCAAAAATTAAAAAAAAAATGTACACAAAAGATGTACCAAACTTTAACCAAAAATCAAAATAAGCAAGGTTTTTTATTGAGTTAAGATGTTAAAAAATAACTGCATTTGACTTCCAATATATAAAACAGAGTATTGTATGCCCAACAATGTACTCTACACAAAATTAACTTCTTTACAATTAAAAATTAATCAGGATAACTTATATTGATGTTTACATTATCTCCGTTAATTATTTAAATCATAGAAAAAAGTTACATTAAATAAAATAACATTGTGTTGCTTAGCTTTTACATGTTCAATACCACTACAGTCATTGAAGGGAACTCATATTGGCCAGTTGTAATTAATTAATTTCGTTTTAGTTTTTAGCATTTAATGCGAGAACTCTGCCTCTTTTACTAGCCATATTAGCCCTCATTTCATCATACCATTTCCCAATATCAGTATTACCCCTTAAATCTTGAAAAGCTTCACAACCTTCGATACTGCTCAATACACCATACACGGTGACATCGGCCAAGTTCGGTTGATCACCTCCGAGGAATTTAGATCCTTTCTTATTCACAGCATCGATCCATGCATCAGCGGCATTATATAATGATTGTCTAACATCGCCTTCAAGATTATGCCTAAAACAACAATGAATAAAGATACTAGATGAACCCACCAGCATTGTCATAAAAAATAAATATGTCAAACATTTTAACGCCACAACAAAATATAAAACACTAAAAACGAAAAATGTATAAATTTTTTTAGGGACATCCTTATCACTATTTATCTATCAAATAGACAGAAAAAAACATTTTCAGTCAAGCACAGCCACACATTATTACTAAATCAATTGCAAACTATTAAATGCGCCAGTTCTACTGCAACCAGTAATTTACGATGTAAACTATACAAATATTTACTATATTATAATCCTACACTATCCCTTTAAAAGTATAGATAATATTTTGTAAAAGTATTGGAAAATTTACCTTTTTTTCAGTCTTTTCCCAATAATCCACATAGCCGCAGCACCACCATATACCATCAAGGCGCATTCCCAACTGGGGAAAGACTGTTTCCATCCGCCCACTTCCTCGAACCATTTAAAAGTGTTCAAAGCTTCACCCGGGGTACGGTATACATTAGGTGACAGTGTATGTACCAATACTCTATCCGCCCATTGACGCCATTCTCTTTCCTCCCTGTAAATTATCAAGATTGATGAACATGCGTTCAATCTAATTACAGTCAAACCGAGAGTCTATGGTCCCGAAGAGATAACTCTATACAACTCAATACCACGCGATAAACTCGGATTACAGAGAAACCTCTATAAGTAACTCTCCGAAGAGCCAGAAGTCGTCGCGCGTCATGGGGCCAGCCATCTACAACCGGCTTCCAGCCTCGCTTCGTTTAGGACTAAACTAAAATCTTGGCTGCTACAGACAGCCTTTTATTCAGTAGAAGAATTTTTTTAGCTTAACTAGTGTCATCTTGTTTTTATATAAATTGTTAGTTTTTTTTATAACCTGACACAATTATTATTTCTTTAATAGACGTGTAATTTATATTATCAATAAATTATTTGTATAAGCGCGACGAATATCACGATCCTTTGGACTGTCGCTAATCCAGGTTGGACTGTAGTTTCAATGTTAACAGTTGTTAGTTGTAGTTCGATTTTCCGCAAGTTCACGACTAGCTTGTTGCGTGTGACCACAACTTGGATTCATTCCAACCAGCTCAACAATCAAAATAATGTCAACGGCCCTTTCATGTTGATGGATCATGGGTGATCTAGACGAACCTAGATTGTTGAACACCATAATCAAGCACTGCCGATGTACAGATTGTGAACATTTAATCAATTTATTTAAAATAGCACAACCTTTAACATGTTAAAATAAATGTAAGAGCTATATTAGTACTGACAATTATGACATAACATAACCTCAACAACATAATGTAAGGGACATGAAGTTATCTGACTCGTAAAAAATCAATGTACTTGACATTGATTTTTTATGCTATGTCATGTAGGTTATACAGTCAAACCTGGTTAAGCTTGAAACCTCTTACTCTTTGGTCGTTGTACAAAAGAAAATTTGATTTCAAACTTACTTTTCTTCCATTCGTTCTTTTTGATCAGGAACAGGTGAATTGTACATTACAAAATATTTATTTGTTATATCGGTTACACTTTTTCCATCATCATTGTTATATCTTGTTATAGGATAAAATTTAATGATCTCAGTAAGCTGAGAGCTTTTATCCCGAAAGTATGTCTCTAGGGCCGATATTATCGCTGTACTGTCCATAAGTTGCTGGAACATAAACAAGCTCTTTTATAACATTTATACATAATTAGCTGTTGTGCGACTTTGTTCGTGTGGAATTAAAAAATATAGCCTATGTTACTCAGGGTTAATGTAGCCTTCTAATGGTGAAAGAATTTTTGAAATCGGAACGGTAGTTCTTGAGTTATTATTAGTTACAAAATAGATATACTAATAACAAGTTATGTATATTGCACAATATATAAACTGACACTTCTTTAATAATACCACTTTATTTTGACACCAAATAATTAATCATTTACCCTATGGTTTCATTAGACCGAGTTAACGGAAAAAATGTAAAGTTTACTTCAGTGTAAGGCTGTTTTTTGCATGACATTGGTATAATAAAATATTATATAGAAGGCACTGATTTAAAAAACCTATTCTATTGTATTATTTACCTGATATCCACCGTCAACTTTGGCCAATAAGATAGGAACTTTCTTGTAAGCAGACCATTTGATAGCCTGCCGTAAAACTGCATCCACCTCCACAATTTCATAACTAATGCCTTTGGAATCAAGATATGACCGAACTTTACAGCAGAATGGACATGTTCGGTATTGAAATAAAACTAATTGTAAATTACTTGTATCTGATTCATTAATAACCTAAAAAAGATGATGAAAGATCAATGATGTAGCTAATCAAATGTTAATTTGTCATATGATAGCTATATACTAAAAATAGCCAAAGAAGGGACATACTTGTTAATTCTTTGAAGTATGTATCAAATATATGTTCCCAATTAAACGATGTATCATAATAATTAATAGATTATGATAGAGTAAAAGTAAAATTTGTAGGTACATATATACATGGCATTATACTACACTAAAACAATTTAAAAATATCGAAGTATTCCTACGAAATTATTTCGCTACCAATGTTGTACAATGATTCCATATTTGATAAAGAGCTTACTTTGTAATGTGCTTGATAAGGAGGTGCTTCGTTCAAAAAAGCATACTCTTCGTTTACCGTAAGTTTTGGACGTTTCTTATAATTTACTACATAATGCGTATAGCCACCGTAACCTGCACCAAGCAAGACACCAACGCTTGCACTAACGAGAGTTAATTTCGCAGCAGATTTCGGTACATGGTTTCTTGTTGAGTAAAATGTTTTAGAAAATTTAACATTGTCTTTTATAGAAGTTGAAACTGCTTTCCGTAATACTGTGACCGTAGGGCGCCACATTTTTCTATTTTAAATATCAATGAAAAAATATTACTGAAGGAACGATTACGAAAAACGAACAATTGAAACATAAAAATGATCAATTTATAATTTTTAATTTTTAGTTGATTTTTGAAGACCATTTGTCAACTCAACTTGACATTTGGCATTTCATTTTTTTTTTTTGAGATTTTATGGCCTGGTAACAAAGACCTTTAAGCCATGGCATTTCATTTGCATTGCATGTTTTTTTTTATTAAGGCATTGGATATCATATTATCATTGCAAGTTTTGATTGCCACCACCATAGATCGTTTATAAAATAGATAAGGCATTCTCTTTGAAGCCTTATGCTTATCAAATTAATTAAATCACCAGTTCTCTGCACAAATACATCCTAACGTGCATATCGTAACATATAATGAGTACATTCATAGAGACTCTTTGATTGAATCATGGACGTATTTTACAGAACTATGTAATAACAAAAATAACTTGTAAGTATTACAATCGGGAATGGATCCATGAATTTAACGATGTACATGTTCCGATACATTTGTGCAGAGCGGGGGATTTAATTAGTTTATAATCCCTGGCCGTACTAATATAGTTGATGATTATAGGAGTTCCTTTATAAATGGATACCTGATCTGTTACTTTACTTCTTCAGCTGACTATTTCAGTCACGGAAATTGGCCCTATTTTATAAATAACAGTAAGTTGCGAGAACGGCGGTATAATAGAAAAAGCAATGAACCGTGTACCACTGACAGACTTTTCTTGTAGAAACACAATTAACAACTGCGTCCCTTTGGACACTGTTTCCGTGTTGTCATTTCAGCGCGAACGAAATGTACAATCAATTTGCAACAAATCACTTTTAAGGTGGAACACCGCCAGTTTCTCCTACTGTACCTACTTAATTTATTACCCTACGACTTCATTGGACCGAGTTCACGCAAGCAACTGCCTTAAGCAGAAGCAAAATTTTCGTTTTTATCGCGAACTCTGTCTAATGATGCCATAGGGCCATTGGTACAAATTATTACCTATCATTTTACTTTCAACTATTTATAGACCGAATGATGTGGAGTATCGAATACTCGACAGTTCTAATTCTTTCTTTTCTATACTCTTTGTTCATTGTCTTTGGTCGTTCTGTCTTGGCTTAAAAGTCTATGTTACTAGGCCTTAAAATCTCAAAAAAAAAAACCTGGTCCTCTCTTCGGCGGCTTTCGGCCATCTTCGGATTCTTTTTTGACGTCTTAATGTTGGGTGAAAATTTAAATTGTTCGTGTTGAAGTTCAATAGTTTTATTATGAAGAAGGTAAATTCAGTGACTTTTGGTTTCAATTCATAGCTATCCATTATCACGTACTTTTATTATACATTATTTATTATTTTCATAGGCGGTCACCACATCCCCTTGCTTACAAGTGGACCATATTGAACGAACCCTGCGAAAAAGGACGATACAAACAAAAAGCGAACGATCCAAGAAAGATTTAAACGAAAATATAATACGCCAAAGAGGGATACTTGAAAGCCAAAAACGTCGGCGAGAACGACCTAAAAAGAAGCAATCCGAGAATGAGAAATGCAAACCCGTACCATCACTGCTCGAGGAAACCAAAGTGACACTTCAGAAACCTGACATAGAGAACATTATATCACGCCAATGTAAAGATTCTAAATGTAATGAAGAGAAGCTCTTGCAAGTCCAATCAGAGAAACCTGAAAGTGTACAAACTAGCGATGGGACACTCTCACCCAGTGATGATGAATCCGATATATGGAAACCCACAAAAGTTGTGGCAAAGGGACCCAAATGCATGCCACCTCGACGGGGAAGGTCTCGCAAACCCAAACCAATACAGTCGCTGCAAAAGACATCTCAAGAAACTTTTCTTAGGTCACCTGTGTCAATGCGAATACAAACGAAAATGGCGATAAAAAATTCACAGGAAGAAATGACACCAGGTAACATAACTTCACTCAACACATGCATCAATCAAAATTAAATTAATAACTTCTTAATACTTTCTTATGTAGCAACAGAAGCGCCCATCGAGGAAAGCACATGTAAGCGCAAGACCAAAGTCTCTGAAACAACTGCCTTACAAACAGTTTTAAAACAAGAATCGCCTGAAATTGAAATTCCTAAAGCAGGTATCTATTCCGGTACAATCAATAAAGCTTAATATCCCCTATTTTACTACATTATAACATAACTTCACTCAACACGTGCATCAATCAAAATTAAATGAATTACTTCTTAATACTTTATTTTGCACCGACAGAAGCTCCCATCGAGGAAAGCACATGTAAGCGCGAGACCAAAGTCTCTGAAACAACTGGCTTAGAAGCAGTTCTTAAACAAGAATCGTCTGAAATCAAAACTCGTAAAGCAGGTATCTATCCCAGTACAATCAATAAAGCTTAATATCACCTATTTTACTACCTTATAACATTGTTCACATCTGGTAAAATATCTTTATTAAACATGAATCAAATAAATGTAAAAAAAATCTACTTTCTTATGTAGAAAAAGAATCGTCTACTGTGGATGCACTTGAACAGTGCAAGACGACCTTCGACACTGATGTAAAAGACCTAAAAGCAACAATTTCCGAAGGGAATATTCTTAAAATGAAAATTTCTAAAACAAATGCCTCTTTAGGTACAAGCAATAAAGCTGGTAAGCTGAACATCACTTATTTTACTACCTTTCAATATAAATGCAAAAGCTCAATAAAGTGCATGGCAGAAACTCTATATCTTGAATCTTATTAAGTCGAAAACAGTGCCACTCCCTTCTACCGATATCCCCAAATACTTAATATCTTGATTTATTCAGACTTTTAAACTTGAACGAAGTGTTATCTCCCTGTGTAGATATTTTGGTACACATTTATACTCTATAACTCAAATTATACCTTAATTGGTACACATTTATACTCTATAACTCAAATTATACCTTTGCATATTGAAAACTTTGTTAAATCAAAGACTGAATAATTCAAAGATATTTGCATTTAACTTATCGAGATCCTACTATATATGAATTAATTAATTTATATCTTCTACTTTCTTATGCAGCAACAGTACCACCAACTGTTGATAAAATTGGTCCGTGCAAAGAAATCACAGACTGCGGAAGGTCATTGTTACATACCGCCGCTTTAAATGATGATACTCTTGCAGTGAAAAAATATTTAAAAGAAGGTTACAGGGCAGATACACTCAGCAGTTCTGGTGAGCTGTTTATATTTATCTACTTTACAACCCAAATATATTTTATTATATGCATGTCAATATAGTAGTTTGTAAACATTGTTAATAGTAGTAGTAATGTAGTTTAATGTTATTTGTATATAAGACTATGCAAGTCTGTGAAGTTATTACAGAACATAAGTATTGCGAAAATTACTTGATGACTAATATAGCAGATTTACATAACCTTATGTACAGAGGGTGTAAGGCTGGTTTTAGTGTCACATTTACTGTCAGAGTTGACGGACAAATGTATCGACTTTTATAGATTGTCCACGCTGATAGTTACACAACATTGCAATAATACTCATATTTTAAATGCCAAAGTTGCGATGGACTTAAGTTTGTTTGATGGTATCTCCGGAATAGCTCAACGGATCTCAACGTAGATCGTAGTCCAGAAAAATTGGCCACTCACTAAGTTTTTCTTTATAATTAAGGATTTCTACTTTCATAACTCATGTACATCTACATATTGTCATCCTAACCTTCATTTCAGATTCATTGAAAAAAACATGGCATGCAATCATCAATCATGCAATATATTATTTTACATGTTAATTGGTTTTGTTAAATGTGATGTCTTTATTTAATATTACTAGGTTGTTTGGTTTAAGATATGTTTATTGTTTTTATATGATTTATTTTAAATCTTGTCGGACATTTTAAACTTTTAATTATTCCAAACAAAGGTTTCAATCAAAGATATATTATACTATAGATGGAGCATTCAAAGCCTAAAAGTGAGGCATTTTAGTTGACCTCCGGTGGTTTCTTTTAGGGAAGTTTCTCCCGGGGTTGTCCTTCGAATTACCGGACATTGTCCAGACATAAAAGTTCGACCGAATGTAACCTCTTTTCTCATATTTAAATTTTATTTCTTAATATTTACTAAAGTTTATAATTGATCGAGACTTGTTTACACTAGCACTTATTAAAAATGTAATACTAAACAAAAATAGTCTTTGTTAAAAAAAGTTTGGATTTAAATTGTTTTAAATAAAATAATAAAAAACGATAATTAACATTTCAATTAATGTTTTAGTTTATTCTACTCTTTATTTAAAAAAGAAATTCATTTTCCCAAACTTGAGAAAAAGGTTCATGATACCGGCAAAGATTTGATTTTTTTATAATTTCTTACGCGGTACACTTATTGCTGTCAAACTACTATGGAGCGCTCCCTCTATGTATAATATCTCTTTGGCTTCAATCTTGTAAACATGCAAATGTCAAATCACATAAATAGCATCCAATTAACAATTTTAAGTACATTACTATATATATAAAATTGTTGCTACAAACTAAGTAAGAATGAGGCAAAATATGTTTTTCCGGGAATATGTATTTGGGAATTAGTCGTTATATTTATTATTTACAGTATAATGTGAGTTTTCATTTGGAACATGATATACCTTGTATACTTTAATTTATTTATTTTTATTATTGTTGTGTAATTTTATGTTTAGATTGTTATATAGTTTTTTTAACCATACTATCATTATTGATATAGAGGAAAGACCTGGTGGTTTACGGTTTAACAGGTGGAACTGGATACCTAGTGACAAGAGTTAAGCTACAAACGTTCAGTTTTTACTGTAGAGTTCGACTGTATGCACGTCAATTTGAATGAGCAGTCGAACTGTGCAGTTCTTAGTATTGTCTGCACGCGTCGTTTTTAACTGCGCAGTCGAACTGTACAGTTAAAACTGAACGTCTTTAGCTGGCTTAACATATCTCATAAAGGATATTTTTTTTTTAATGTTTACTTTGTTGTTTGTTATTACAATTAATAATCCCAATAAAGTTATTGTAATATCTTAAATGATCTACTAAGTACTAATTAAGACTTAGAATAAAATCCCTTCTGTATAAATAAAGCTTTAAAACTTGTAACAGACATTATTGTTTTTTATTTTCTTACTTTAACACTGACCAGCTGTCAATGATGGCCAGTTTTTATTTTTGGTAATGAAATCTTCTGAGTAATATTTTTTCCTTAAATATTGCAGATATGAAAAAGTATAAAACATGGTAAAAGTTTTGTTTGTCTAAATAGTAAATATATGTTTGTGTTAATAGAAAAAAATAGTCTGTTGTTTATTTAAACATATTAAAGACAAACCTAGATAAACGAGAGTGATTCTCTGGGTCTGGACAACCTTCATAAGGGAAATACCTGATTAGTGAGAAACCTCTATAATCGAGAGAAACATCTGGGTCCCTTGGCCTCTCGGTTATCCAGGTGGGACTGTATATTGTATGCTTTATACACATGAAATATTTGTATCCGTTCTAGGTCGGACAGCATTACATGACGCTTGTCTCTACACTCTATATGAAACAGTAAAAGTTTTACTCAAGGGGCGTGTCAATGCAGATTTCATTAATCCAGAAACTTATGAAACACCCCTTTTTGACGCTGTTATTGCAGATGATCTTAGACTTGTCAAGTTGCTTTTAAGGCATGGTGCGAACCCTCTACATAAAAACATAAAGGGCCTACGAGCATCTCATTATGCGAACAAAGCCCTCAAGGAATACCTACATAAAATTGAAGGTACAATATTAAATTATTTACCGAGTATTATAATTGTTATTCCTTGATGTTATGTTTGCCGGTAGAAAGCAGAAATATCGTAACCCGGCAAGTCTAAATATCTATATGAATGTACATGTTATATTTTCAAAATGCCGATTCTTGTGGTATGTGACTTGTGCTATCTCCCGCACAAAGTCGATGTCTTTTAGTCTTATTAGAGAAATAATCGCATCGAACGCTCTACCCAATTTCTAATTTAAATTTGTAGTTATAGTTAGCCTTTTCTTTTATAAATATTTTTTTAGTTAAGACTTTTATATTTAGATTCTAACTCTAGTTATAAAAAGCCGATATAAGATATACATCTGCCTTTTTGCATGCATGTTATCTTATTTGGACTTTTCAACGGTGTCGATGTTTTGTCATGACGTAATATTCAAACCAGCTTTTCTTAATTAATTCGTCGCAGTCGTTTATATTTATACCAATCTATCAAACATTTAATATTTATAAACAAAACGTTATTTATGTGACGAGTTTCGTAGTTAGATTATGATCAGATTTTCATACGTTATCCTAGATGACCTAGGTCATACATCTATACTTATTATTTTATACGACAAAGATTTTAATGCGCATGTGTCGTGACCGACTAACAGTACGTCAATAAAAAGGATTCTGGCTATGCAATATGAACCTTTACGTAATGCAACAAGTTCCAAATTACACTGGCGCGTAGATATAGAACGTTCAGGTACAATCTTTATTGATCTAGTCTATTACTAGACCACCCTCATGTATCTTCCCACGCGCATTATTCAGCAAATATTTTATGAAAAAAATATCCAATGCGGGAGGTCGGGGGACTTTTAAAGTTTCACATATTATAATGTTCTGAACTTCCTTTCAAATTTTCAGCTCTATCTTACTAGCTTTATAATTTATGTTGTGCGGACTTATAATTTTACAGACGTTAAGGGATCTTAATAGGGATCTATTTGCGACCTATGAGTACTCAGATTGATTATGAGAAAACTACCTATTCTATTAAATCGGTACAAGTATCAAGAATTAATAGTCATGTCTTTACAATACTGTGTATGCATGTTACAAAAAGACCTGCACATATCGTTGAAGAAATTCAAAGATATGTGCGAAGTCAAAAAATACGCGCTAGTCGTGGAGTTGTGGAAAAATCGATCCCATTATAATATCGTCGGCTTAGTGCAAGAACTCATTAACTGAGCAATGCAATAAGTCGAGTAATCAGTTAATTAGTTATAGTAATATTGAATGTCCCCCTTATTGCCATAAGTTTTACTCAGTCATAGAGTCCAAACTATAAAAGCTAACAACTACTGAGTTTTTGCATTATATAGATCTCATGAAGGCGAGTTCATAGCTGTTATTAACTGTACTTAATGATTTTTTGCAGTTAATGAGTTTTTTGCACTAAACCGACGATATTATCATCATGGGTCTATACTCTACACTACACTACTCGTACTATAAAAAGATTAACTCACTTCTAGTTTTTTTCAAGTATATCTTATATCCATTGTATGTTCATTTAAGTGACATCTATTGATGTTAGTCAGCTACACTTCTTATATATAGATTACACTTGGACACTTGGTTTATTTTTTTGTTTATTAACTTTTGAAAATAAATTCCCGTTTAAATTGTTTGTTGCCTTATTCCTTCGACTTTTATAATATCTTTCTACTTAAAAAAACTTCATTAGAATTAATAAAAAAATAATTAGGACGTAGAAACCAAAACTGACTAGTAGACTGACTTTGTCTTGGCTCTCTTGACTGTCTTGGACGTCAAAATGGCAACCTCGTTGCAACCAAACAACGCCATTTGGTGTTGCTAGAGATTCTAGAAAGTCCTAGAAATTGCAAGAAACTATTTTTTTTTCCCCATTAAATTGCTTACTTTGGGTATTACGTTTTAAGTAACTTTTTACATAATAAAATATGTAATGTATTTACTTAAAAATAGTATTAGGCCCCATCTAATAACTGTGTAAAAAAAAATAATAAGTATTTTGGTTTTAATGAAATTTTAGAAAATTATTTAGCGGCAATAAAATTTTAATAAACTTTTTTTAGCGTTGTCTTTTTAGTATAAAGCAACCAAAGTATTTTTGCGACTGCGTTTACGTAATTTAGTGATGAGAACATTATAAGGCAATACTAATACTAAAACCAGTTTTGGGTAATTGAGGGGCTCTTTGATTTGATACTACACTTAGCATTAGCAGTAGCACTCATGCCATGGTAACGGTACCTACTAGCTAAGTGGCGTAGTTTGGTTATGTAGTAGAGTTAGTTCAGTGTTCGATTTGTTAACGTGAAGTTATACTGTTATCTAAAGTGAATTGTAAAGTAGGACTTGCTAAGAACAAACTAAAGACAAATAATAGCACATGTCAAATGCGTACTAATATAACAGCGTTGGTCACTTTGTTTATACTTGTGTAGAGTTCTAAAGTTAAGTGTCTCTTTAGATTCCTAAATTACAATATATGAAATGGATACGAATATAGGAAAATTAATAAATTTCCATTAAATACGGTGTTTAACAGTAATTATTTAAATCCGGTGTTGATTACGGACATAATTGTGTATCGACTAAGTTATCTCTACTGTTTGTCTGTCTGTAACTTTTATAAAACTATTAAACGCTTGATTATTTATCCATTCAAGCTGTTTGTTGCGTATTCATTCGGTATACTGTGTGATATAATCCTTTTATTCGGAAGACAAAAGTTCAAAGTGATTTCTGCAAAGTTTAGCCAGGTAAATAAAGTTTTACAAGCATAGTAATATTTATCGCATGGTATTTTTTAAGTTATTGGTATGATAATATTTATAATTTAACTTATTGAAACTAATATACAGGATGTTTCTTAGTAGAGATATCATTGTCTTGGTGGTAGAGGACCTTAAAAGCTCAATAACAATAGTCCAAAGTTATTTCAACAATTTTCTATAGTTTTTTTTTTGTGAAAATATCGTAAACATCAGATTTTTGAAAGTAAACAAATAAATAAAACTTGTAATAATTAAGTTATTGTAATTTTTTTTTATCAAAGTTAAAAAAAATATATTTTAAGAAAGTTTTTTATCTTGTTCCTGTGAGTTAACCTAATATAAGATAATATGGTACGAAAGTCCAATTATTAAGGTTATTCAAGAAACAAATGTCTATATTGTGGAACATACTTTAGAATTAAACAATACATATTGGGATACTCTACCTCCACAAACCCTGTGATCCATCTATTTACAATCATCCTGTATAATGATCTTAATATAGATAAGTGAAATAATTTTAATAATTGCATTTTTCTTTTTACATATTAAAATAAAATGATTTTTATATTTAACACTTATATGTATTTGAACTTTCATAAAGAAAATTCTAACCCAAATCTTATTATTTCAGTTTACCCAAAAACTCCCCAAATTGGATGTACAAGGGATGAACTGCATGAGGAAGGCCGAGAGTGATATCAAGAACAACTTTAGGAACAAAAAAGCACAATGGAAGGGCTAGCATCGGCTGATCACTTCGATAATAAGGAAGTTTGTCAAGAAAAAATCAACAATGTTGAAGGTATGACTATATAACATTTCATTTAAACAACTTAGATAATGTATATAAAACTGACTAACATTTGCTCCTAGGATTATTTGGTCCAGTGTAACAGATTTAATGCACTTAGTGACTAAAAATATTGTAGATGTATGTAATAATATTGTAGAGTAATGATATAAATTGTATGTAGTTAGACATGATAGAAACAAATTGAATATGGCTTTTGGAGATCATAGTCATGATCATTATGTAGATTTAATGATCATGTAATTAGTTTAAATGAGATGAATTTTTAGTAATATTATTATACACTAGGATTAATTGCCATTAATTATAGTGCATAAAAACCTTTTAATTTAGTAAATTAAAAATTACTAAAGTTAGTTAATTAAATACTTGCAAATAAATTTTTTATTAACACTATGTCCCTTCAACAAGTTTCATTTACAAATGAGAAATTATTAAAGTAAGAGTTTGAAAAAATAAATATTTTCAAACTTTAGCAAAATTAGGTCAAGTTGCCATAACCTAAATATATTTTGACAAAATAGATGTATTTTCTAAAAAAGTTTTAAAAAAAAATCCCTCTATGTTTTTATTATCCTATAATGGTAGACATCAAATAAATATTTACCAAAGTCAGTAAATTATAATTTATTTTTTATTCAATACCTAAATATGTTGAGATCAGAATGAAGGTATTAATACATACATATTTATTCATCTTACTATGTCCATGTGTGTTACATTTATTTTTTCCGTAATTTAGTGATTTAATTAAAATATATGTAACTTATTTATTTTAATATGTAAATAAAGATGTTTTTATAATTATGGTTTTATGTATATTCTCCGAAATGTTTACGCTATTTTGATATAAATCGCCGTACGCCATATTTAAGATGGCGAAATTCTCGTTTATTGATCGTTCCTGAATACACCACGTTTATCTTCCTAATACGGACTATATATATATATCCGAATATGAAGTTTACTAACTTCATATTCGGACATTTTCAAATCAATTTAATACATATAATGTAATGTATATAAATTGTAAAACATTGGATTTAAATCCTTTTGTTTAAATAAGTAAATAAGACGTCAGGTAGAGCTGGAATAAGTTTATACTTCGTACGGTTCATTTAATTGTTGGAATTATCGATTTTTATCTTATTTAAGAACGTTGTTATACAGATAATTAATTAATACGTTTAATAAAATAGATTACTTACAGGTTAAACTAATAATTACATGGTACGTAATCATCATTAGTTGAGTATATTTAACGTTATAGTTGCAAATAATAATCATCGAACAATCTTTTAATAAAAAATAAAAACAATAATAAATACTTTGACTTTTAGCGTAACATTACGGTTCAATAAGCGATCCTTAATTGTATAATATAATTCTTATGATGTTATGGATACGATATCGTGAGGAAGGAAAGAGAGGTAGAGATAACCTATACAGGTATATATGTACGCTGACAGGGAGTTGCGCTGGGAAGAAAATCAATACGGCGTGCTGCACGGGCCCACCGCTCGCCTTATATTTATGTTCCCGACGTCAATACAATAACCGTTTTATTTAAACATTACTCTAAATACACTATTCTATTATTATAAAACAATATAAATATAGTTGACGTGTTATAAAGTTGTGTTTTACAAATCCGACGATCGCAAGTTGTTTTTTTTTTAGTTTTTGTTTGCCTCTTAGACGTAGTGGTTTGTTTATAGGATAAGTAAACTATGTGTCCTAGTTACTGTTCCAAGTAATCAATTATTATCTACCGCTTTACATGGTTTTTTAATGCGTAAAACCAAAATGCGGTCACGCAACAGAGGTAATATTTACCATTATAAAATAATAATTAATGATTGTTATAATAATTGTTTCACTCTGATAATAAAAGGAAAAGGTAAGTCTTTAATAATTATCCTAATGTTTACACTATGGTGCGCCTAGCAAAATATTCACTATTGTTCAGTTTTTATTTCTGGCTTTCTTTAGCATTTATTGAATGTCGCGAATATTTATTTTATATTCTTACTATTAGTATGTCTAATTTAAGTGAAAATTGGGCAAAGATTTTCGAAAAAACATTTGGAATCCTTCCTGGGATCTGTTTAAATATGTAAATAAAAATCAGTACAATGTTATTTTATTAATAATAATAAACCGAAAGGCCAACAATATTTCATTTCATTCTTGCTCGTCCATATTTTTGTGATAGCTTACTTGCGATATTTTTATTCGATTACTTGCTCATAAGGGTTTTAACCGAGGAGAATTATGTTTGCATCAATATTGCCTTCCGCAATCTCCCCGAAATAGCAGCAATGTTTTGTACATGCGTTTTGGCTGTAGTAACCCAACAACATCAACTAATTACGACAAGAGTTTTTAACCACTATGTCTGTTTTTATACCATTTTTAACCGACTTCCAGAAGGTTCTCAGCATTTTGCTTGTTATTCTCATTGACGTCAAATCACGAGAATAACAAGTAAATATTAATTTCAAGCTAAAAAAATAGCTTGGACAAAGCTATGCTTTTTACTAAATAGAGCAAGAATGACGATGGCAACTTTGGTAACAAAAAAAAACTTTCAATGTTCATCATCAAATTTTCGATAGACATTATCTTAAATTATTATTAATATGAAACATTCAAATAATTTCAGAAAAAACCCAGGTGACAAATGATAACGAGTCCACACCTGGCTCTAAACGGAATTACGCTGAGGGGCAGCTGAACGGTGAGATCAACGACGATGACGTTACCAAGAAGAAGAAGAGAAAGGATGCAGAAGATAAGGAGCCGATGGCCAAGCCCGCGGCCGCAGCACGCGGTGGACCCGGACGGTAAACATTTCTATGAATAAAGCATAGCATACCTGCCTACATACTGGCCGAATGCATATACTTTCTGGATTTCCATAAAAGTATGCAGCTATATGTGTAACAATGTTGTAGGGCTCCGAGCGGTACGAAGCCGCCCGGGCCGGCGAGCAAGACGGGCGCGGCGCCGCTGGGCAAGAGCGGCGGCAAGGGATCCTCCAAGGCACAATCCGGAAAGGGCGCCGGAGGAAAAGTAAACAATCAACTGCATCAAGTAAAATACAAACGAAACGTTTTATTTTGTTTTCACACACAAGGATTTTTTTATTTTGTTTTTCATTATTGTCTTTGATAAAAATTGTTGGTTTAATGTTGATTTATTTTTAACAGAAAGGCGGGAAGTCGCAGTCCCAAAGTAAGCAAGATAGGAAGAGTCCCGTTCAGAGTCAGAAGTCTGGTCTAGCCAAAGAGAGTGGTGATGGGGATTCGGAGGAGCTAAGGTCTGAGTCGGGCCCCAAGGTGCCACCGCTGAAGATCGTCATACCGGGCGGTGCCGGCGGGTCTGGCAGCCGGAATGAACAGGAAGAAGGTATGATCATAAACATAACTAGAGGATATTGTATTCTTATTAATTTTATTATGTTTTCTATTCCTCTTTTGTAAATAAATTGGATGTGAAGTGTGATATGGAGGTTATTTGCAAGGTGGATCAGGTCAGCGGGGCAGTGGGAAGGGGCGCGGCGCTGGCACTCTGCCGTACGTCATCCCGTGCACCACCAACGACGCGGGAAACACCTCCGACAGCTCGGATGGCAACAGCGATGATAAACGACTCAGCGAATGCGGAAAGGTACGTTTTTTCAGACATAAAAGAAGATTTTTTTACCATGGAGTTGAAATTGAATGTGAATACAGAATTTTCAGCTTTAACTATTTTTATTTTCTATAGACGGGGCAGAGGGTGCTTCGTTCGCATAGGACCAACGATGACAAAGGTAGAACCTCGCCGCACACCGGCGCTGAAACCAGGGGACAAGCTCTCAATATGAACAAGAGCCCACCCCCGTCCGGATCTGTAAGTATATAACATAAACTAATATTTTCATGTAATATAAAACTAATATGAAATCATATTCTTTATAATTTGAAAAGAAAAACTGATAGTTATCTCTTAGTCTAATTTAAGTTATCAAATTGACGCCTACAATGAAAGTTACGTCTCTCAAATCTAATCCTAGGGCTTCATTAGACCGATGTCAAACAACAAACAGCCTTACCCCGAAGCAAAATCTCCGTATTTACTGCGAACTCGGTCTAATGAAGTCCTAGGGTTAGAGATATTTTGGTCAAATTGATTCAAATGTTATGTATCCGGCCGAGCGGCAATGAAAAGTGCATCTAATCCGAGTAGGGTAAAAAACATTTCCAGGATCATCATCACGACCATTCATCCGGACGTGAGACATCGGGTATGCAAAATCATTTTTCTAGTTAAAACAATTTGGTTTACTCTAAAATAGCTATTTTATTTTCATTAAAAGAATGTTTAGAAGCTTTTGTTCGCGTTTTGGTCTATTCGGAATTAAAAAATATAGGCTATGTTACTCGGGGACAATGTAGCTTTCTAATGGTGAAAGATTTTTCGAAATCGGCCCAGTAGTTTAAATACATAGTTTTGCACTTTACAATATTAGTATAGATTATTTATTTCTCTATGGGTATTTTAGGTGTATTTCTATTTAGTTTATATATCTCTGTTCTTTGCGTAGTATATTGAGTGGATGATGTTTCTGTAGAGTTGCACCCGAGGAAGCGTAAGATCAAATCGTCTAAGGATAGCCACGCGCGCGAGTCGAGGAACGAGGTGTCCCAGGACAACAGCCTCATACACGCGGTCACTCACAACAACCCTTACCAGATGCATTTACAGATCCGTAAACAGGTATAATTTAGTCTAGTATCGACTAGAAGGAGCGACTTTTTTTGGTATGGAATTTAAATATTACAAATGTCGCATGTATGTTGTGTTTTATGTTGTGACTTTTGTTTCTCTTCTGGGGGGTTATCCAAAGTACATTCGCTACGAAGCGAATCTATAGCGAACGTCAAAAATGTATGAAACTGACATTGACGTTCGATATCTCGCACGTGACGATCGAATGATTTTATCGAATTTTAATGTTAGTTTCATACATTTTTGTTGAATCCATGAGCGATATCGCCGGTCGAAAAGTACTTTCGTTAGCCCCGCTGATCTAATGCAGAACAGCGAATACTTTCCTCTAACATTACGGCTTCAATACCGAGTTCACGGTGTTATGCCGAAGCAAAATCACTGGTTTTATCGCGAACTCGGTCTAATGAAGCCGTACGGTAAATATTAGTTATTGAGGCCTGGATTATTATAAAATAAAATAACTACAATTTAAAAAACATCCAGCAAATATTCATCAAGTATCTCCATTGGAGCAATTAATTTCATTCTATTAAATATATTTGGAAATACTAAGAATTAATTACATTACTACTTTTCATTTGTTACAAAACATATTTATCCAAGCCTTAGTAATGAGACTGGTTTACTTCTGTTATAAAAAAGTTGGCTTTCTCTTTTTTTTTAATTTCATGCTCCTTGTGTACCAAATTATTATACTCTGTCCAATAATCTAATTAATTGAAGACATATTACTCACATGTCTTCTAATCAAAGATCATATAATATTAAAGAAAAAAAAGTTAAATACGCGCGGGTCGTGGAGTTGCAGAAAATTGAGTCCATAGAGAATGAAACAGAGCCAAACTACTTGAAAAAAAACTTACAGACACCGGAACTTTATGCTTTTCAGTTAAAAAGTCAATTGGACAGGGTATAATTATCATTTTTTTTATTAAATGTGATAAGAATAGATATAATTCATTCAATAATTAGGTGGAGCAACGTCAAAAGAGCCTGTTCCCAGTGAAGCCGAAGCCGCCTAAAGATTTCCACAAGTACCTGATGAACCGGTGCACTTACACGCTGCAAGGCAATGTCAACCCTCCCGGCTTAGAGATACCTGCCCATCTCGCGCCGCAGATGGTCGAAGAGTTTAAACGACAGGAAGAACAGAGGTACACAGACTATTTATTCTAATTCTAATGTCTAGTCTTAATTCGACCGTGTTCGCGTTAAAAATGAACTTGGCCGAAGCAAAATCTTCGTTTTAATTGGAACTCGGTCTAATGACTCCGAGGCAAAATTCAGATTTTATCGCGAACTCGGCTTAATGAAGCCGGATCAAAATATCAGATTTTATCACGAACTCGGCGTAATGAAGCCGGATCAAAGTATCAGATTTTATCGCGAACTCGGCGTAATGAAGCCGGATCAAAATATCAGTTTTTATCGCGAACTCCCTTTAATGAAGCCGGATCAAAATATCAGTTTTTATCGCGAACCCTACCTCTTCATCAGACCGAGTTCGCGCAAAAAACGGAAACTTTGCTTCGTCGGAAGGCCGTGTTTTGCGTGACATCGGTCTAATGTAGCCTTAGGGTTAGCTTAAGTGGTTAAACTAAATTAGATATGTAATTTGTTCAGGACAAACTTGCGTATGCAGCATGTTGTTGAGAAAGAAAAGTTGGTGTTGTCGGTGGAGCAAGAGATATTGAGAGTGCACGGACGGGCTGAGCGTGCAGTTGCCAACCAGGTAACCTGTTCAGCGATTACTGGCTAATGAAATCAGACATTTACACTATTTTACTAAATAATATATATACTAATAATATAAAAAGGAAACATTTGTATTTTTAATTTTATTTATGTATCTATTGAAATAACACAAACACTATTGAGATGATTTCAAATATTCTTTCAATGTTACAAATCATAGTCTCCGAACATAGGCTATATTTTTTAATTCCGCGCAAAGTCGCAAGTAATACCTAGTATTTGTATAAAATTATAATTAAATCAATATTGGATTATGACTAATTGTTAAAAATATGTTTTGTTTATATATAAATATTTGGTATAAACGAGTAAGTAAAATTTTGGTTTTTTTTTATCACAGGCTCTGCCTTATTCAGTTTGCACTTTACTTCGAGACAAAGAAGTATGCAATCTTCTAGCGCCAGAACAAGAAGAAAAGCGTAACGCACAACGTTCAAGATGCAATGGCCGACAGATAAACTCCTGGCTGCAGGAAGTCGACGATAAATGGGAGAAAATTAAAGTAAGTTTTTTTAATATTTCGAGTCATAAATAAATTTACAAAGATCACTTTAATGGCGTATAATATAATGCTACTATTGGATTTACATTTTTAAAATTAAATAAATTAACAATTTTATACTCATGACAACAATATTAAGCCGGCTACTAGCGTTCAGTTTTAACTGTACAGTTAAAAGTGACCTACACATGTAAGTTGAACTGCACAGTCGAACTGTACAGTTAAGACTAAGCGTCTGTACCCGGCTTTACAATAATCATGCTCTCCGTGAACAATAAAATACCTAGTACTCGTTATGCTGACTCCGGAGCTACATTACAATTATTGTAGTTTTTTATTTTTTTTTAATCATTAGGAAGTAATGCTACGTCGTCAGAATTTGGAGGCAGAAACACTGCACGCCTCACAAATTATGGAATGGGAATGGAGACTGAAAGATTCTGGCCTTTGCGAGTTCAACTCGAACCCCAAGATAGAGCCAGTACACGTGCCAAAGATTCACGTATCGAATTTTGATTTGCGTGCTTAAGTTTCATTTTTTATAAATTAAATTCCATGCTTGTGTCCGTTTCATCAATTCGGTGTTTATACCATAAAAGGTATTTGACTAATATCAACACGAGATCAGAAAATCATCTAAATTAACACTTTTTATTAATAATATATATCATCATGTGTATAATTTGACCATATTTTTACAAAATTACTATAAAATTACTTCAAATTGGTAACAATAAATACACACATTCAAATTGATTGGAATACACTCTCATTTTACTGATTTCAAAAAAATGTTGTCAATAACAAATTTAATAGTGAAAAAAATAATTAACAATACACATTGACTTGAATAAAAAAAATACAAGCTAAAACAAATAACACAATTAACATCAAAATTTGTATATTAGTTAAATCCCTTGTCTATTGGTGAAACGGCTCAAGGGGTGTGCAAAGTTAAAATTCGAAACCTCTGAATCTATCACATATTCAGGTACCTGATGATGCATAGTTTCATCAATTTCAATATTAATAAAATGTATTGTCAGTTCTCTGAATATTTAGTTAAGTCTCATATCTAGGTAACTGGTGATCTTTCGTTTGATTGATTAGATTGCCCGTTGCCTCTGTATGATTTTGTTTATATTTTTTATTAAGTTAAGATTAAACTATGTATATGGAATAGAGGAAACAACTGTTTGGGTGCAATTTATGAATTAAGCAGAATTTATTGAAACACGCGGGATTTGGCAGGTATGACTTGCCTGTTAATTTATTGAAAGAAAATTCCAGTACAATTATCTAATATGTTCCTGTCAGTACAATGGATTTCATAGTTATTGGGTACTATTTAACCCAACCAAATCGTTTTTTTTTATACTTTTTTGGAGAATCGTTTCTAATCATTTTTTTATACTATTTTTTGTATTTTTTCCTTTTCTTACGCGTTAATAGCGCTCTCTGTTTCGGGTATAAACAACTTATTTTGGTAATCATGTTGTTCTCGAAGTATATTCTACCTTATCAGTTAGTATACTCCGGCCTCGAGGTCTATGTATGAAATGTAGGTATTATATTTAATCGATAATTGCACATAGGAAAGTGATCCAATAAAATAATCATATCACAAATTGGAAGTAGAAGGTAAATTATTAATCGTGAATGAAAACTAAAGGATCATTAACTTTGACCTTGTATCGAATAGTTATAAAAAATCAAGTCAGATTTTGATTAGTAAACATGACGAATGTCTTTAAAAATATTATTTACCAACTTTGTTATAAAGAAATAGTTAATACCATGGATAAATTAAAACTATTTTTTGTTGTTTATTTTTTTTTGTATTTTTCTGCAACATATACATAAACTATTTTCTTGCAAATAAAAGGTTTGTTTACCGAGGCAAATTTTTCTTTAAATCATTGAATGGACTTAACTTTTGAAATTAGCAAGTTGTCAATGTATTTTGTAGTTACTCGTATATAAGTGTTTAAAAAATAAATCTCTAAATGTTATTCTTCTATATAGACCTTTTGCAATTTATTGGAGAAAATCATGTTTTTTTGCTGAATGGGGAGATTAGCAATGTCGAATTTATTAAGGTGTAAGAGTTTCGGATGAAATAAATTGGTTTTTTTTATTTTAGATTATTTAGTAGTACTAATGGGAGCGAGTGGCAGATTATAAATAAAAATTATAGTTCTTCAGATCTGCCACAATATTTGGGTAAAACTAAAAAGACTGTATACATTTTGGAATGATTTCTATTTCATAAAAATGTATCAATGCAAAGTAACAATAATTTAGTTATCTTTAAAAAAAATATCTATAGACATTGCTTTAATAAATTGTGAAAGGCCTTTAATTTGTAGAAACTTCCTGTGATCAACTTACTATTGTTTTGCTTCGTTTATAAAGCTTTGGTTCTCATACACGTAGTTGTTAAAAGGGAAATTAAATTTGTCGTGATTTCTCTATATTTGTTATTATCCAAATATAAGTCTATGATTAATATATTGAACTATGAAAAATGTTTTTTGCCTGTAACACCATATAAACTGGATTTTTCCATCGTTTATTTTTTGCATCAATTTATTTAAGTGATCAAGTATATTAAGTGTAAGGAAAGAGTCAAGTTACAGATCTCAATTATTATATTTTCCTAACCTCTATTGTCCTTAATCCACTCTTGATGTAATTGGTGTCTATAATATAATCTGTGTCAAAATTTATTTGTTTTATTTATTTCCTTGTGCATATAACATCAGTTATAATAATTAGACATGTAAATAAAACAATAACAGTCTTTTAAAATATTTTTTAATATTCACTACATTCTCTAAAAAATATACAAAAAATAATTAATAATGAACATCTATATATTGCTTATAATTTTATACGCATTCATTCTTAAAATTTATTAAACATTATTACACTGTTTTGCAAAAAATAAGGGCATCTAAGGTAATTTACATTCTAAGGCCGATAACAGTTAATTGAATTAAATTGTTTGACATAGTCTTTATACTTATAATCGTAGAAATTAAACTGCGTAAAGTGAATTCTGGCCATTTTGTAAAATTGAAATTCTATTCATTCTTAACATTTTGAATCTTTTACTTGTAATATTCATTGAAATAGAGAATAAACTCAAGTGCCCGTTTTTTTTGCCAAAGAGTTTATTTTGACAAATTTATAACAGAGGTAATTTTCTTATAAAATATCTGTGCCACATTATTGCTGTGAATGCAGATAAAGAGTACCAAGTGACGAGGTAAGAGAGATGCTCGTTGCGGACTGTCACTCTGGTTTGATTGGGAATCGGCCAGCCCTCGGGCGGGTCCGGGATGCCTCGGGCATCCAACCACACCGGAGAGCAATTCAGATGAGCGCTCATTTGATGAAGATCCCTGGAGAATAATAAACTTTCCATATTCCTCTTACATATTAAAGTAAAACCTAATGTCACGCATTTCTTTGTACTACAGTGAACTTGAGTTTGCAATATTTATGAAACTTTTATTAAGATACAGAGAGAAGTAAAATATTATGTACAGTCAATCCTGGATAAGCAATAGTCATACTATAGTCCCGTCGAGCTATCTTCATATCCGAGAAACTCAGATTAGTAAGAAACCTCTAAACGAGACGAACATTGTGGTCCTCTGGACTTACTTATCCAGGTTGGACAATATATTAATCATTTGTCCTCACCTATAAAACCAGGATCCTTTTTCTGGATGATTTTTCGGCATAAACGGGCGACGATTCTCTGTTAAACGCACCACCCCTGTTAATTCCACCTCCCCATCAACCATAGAAGGTTCACGTTTTTCTTTTGGTCTTAGCCCTTTAGGTATCCAACCTCGGTTCACTAATATTATATCCCTGAAAAGTAGTATTTTTTCAAACATCTAATACTGTGATTGGATATTCTATTCTACATTAATAGTCAACTTAAAGAAATAAGATCAATTTAAAGTCACTTTTTATAAAAATAGGTTGATCAATTATTATTAGCTTTGATTGTGAGGTTCAATAATTAAAGGGATTGCTGGGTTTCTATGCCCGGGGAATTTCATGACCTGCCTTCATGGAAAATATGCATTACCATGGAGTTCCGGAAACAATAGCCAGTAATTTGATTTGTATGCCTTACCCAGATTCGCTCATTTTAAAAGGAGTTATCACCAACCACCCTTGATTCTTTTTAGGATCTGACATCAGAGATCCTGTTCTTTGTAATGGTTTATGTTCTTCTATCAATGCTCTAGGACCAATCAGAATCTCTCTATCATGTAAGAACTCTCCTCGGACTTTAACTGGCAAGAACTCCATTTTGTTTAATGCTTCAAAGCTAGAATAAAAAAAAATTATAAAGGGAAGAAATTATTATAATTCATAAATATTACTTCACATTGTTTTCATATTGCACAGTGGTAGAACCCGCTTTAACACCATCGCATGAATTGGCCAGCTCGCCCGGTGAAATACCACAACTACACAGAAGAAAGAGGTGAAATGGAACCTCTTCTGTGTTTTGTCCGAAGAGTGTGGTGCCGGAGGACTTATTTTAGCCCACTTTCCCTTCCTATCCTTTTCATATAAGGAAATTATGGGGAGAGGAAGTGGATTTGGCGGGGGAGGGGATGCATAGGAAAAGGAATTATCCTCTTTCTGTGCATCTCCTCCTCCTTATATTAAGGGTAGGCAACCCATCTGCAATTGCCGATGTCTATGGGCAGTGGTCACTTCGAATTTCAGCGAATCCAGGCGGCCACTAGCTCATTTGTCACTTTATCATATAAAAAATAAATATAAACCTTAGAAAATGGCACTTGTATAGGAAAAATGACACAATTTAATTTGGGACATTGTGACCTAGATAATTACTAATTGGGGGCCCAATCTCAGGCTTGTGAATATGTTAATAAGCACTAGCCGTCCACATGACATTTAAACTATAGCCTATGTTACTTGGGAACAGTGTAGCTTTCCTTTTTTTATATATGAAAAGGGGGCAAACGAGCAGCGGGAACACCGAGGTGATCATCGACGCCCATGGACATCTGCAATACCAGAGGAACCACAGATGCGTTGCCGGCCTTTTAGGAGTTGATACACTCGCTTCTTGAAAGTCCCTAACGGTGATCTTGAGTTATTTCAATACATACAAAAATACACAGTTTCTCTCTTTATAATATTGGTATAGATATATCTAAACAAATAATATTGATGTAACTTACTTGTTGGGCATATCTACAGGCATAGAATTAGACTTGGCCTGCAGCATATCAATTAGTTCTAACTTCCACTGCAGCCGATACACTTGCCAGCAACCGAGACCAAACGACGTCACAGGAATCATCTAGAAATAATAAACGAAAAAAATAAATAACCTGTTTATATGTGCATAACTATTGTTTCAATTTCTTCCTAATATTGTCTTTCTTACTTTGTGATTTATCTTGGTAAATCATTCATGTGTTATATAATCTCGAAAATTAATAAATTCAAAGACGTTACCAGTAATATATTTGGGCAAAAATAATAAAAAGTAAAATAAACAAAAAAGTTATTAAAGTCAAATAATTTAATGCCCAATTTAGCAAATTAATATCCATACCAGTAGGATCCATTTTATAGCTTCTCCGCCTTCTTCTTTCTTCTGCTTTTGTGAGCGAAATACATTTGTATAAGTTGTGTTAGGTCGTATAAATTTTAATACCACACTTCTACAACTAAAGTGGCTAAACTTCCTAACACTCTGTGATATCTTAAATACGGTTTTAATCATTTTAGAATAATGTCAATTAAGTCTAGAATACATAAAACACATATACATTAATTTAATAATTAAATAAATATTGCTTAATTATGTTAAAATTGCTTGATTATATCACAGGTTTTTAGTCTAAAGCACCCCCGCCCCGCATAACATGGCAACTTGACAACAATCAAATGACTTTGACATAAATCATAAACAAGATCAGCTTTCCTTCAAACCTTGTTACAGATAAAATAAATACCATAGACAAATCAATTTACTCTGTCAGTTTACCAATTTACAGTTTTTTTATTTGACTCAGTATTTACTTTTATTTGGGTTTAATTATTGCTCTATTTTTAATATTTACACACCGGTTTGGTTTATAGTTTTTATTTCCATACTTCTTACCACTTAACTATTGTAAACAACATAGCAAGTCTGTAGGCTGGAGGAGAGTCAATTCAACTCATTCAGAATAAGAGACGATGACTAGCTGTCCCCCGTGTCTCCGTCTGAGCGGAACTAAATAAAAACATGTTTCGGAGATACCTTCAAACAAACATCCATTCATCTAACGTAACTTTCACATTCATAAATTAGCAAAAAGTAAAATATTAAGATTTTTCTATTTTAAAGTAGAAGTTTTTACCTATTCAGTTTTTTCAAGGATCAATAATACTTTCGAATTAAAATGTAAGTAGTTAATGTAAGCGCGTTTTGATACTGCAAGGATTTTTATCTAAGCAAAATCCAGTTTTATTTAATTATTTGTATTGTTTTATAATCATCCTATTAGTAGATACCGAAGCTTTTGTCCAAGAGATCACCTTGTAATTTTGCTACCAGTATCGTGTAGGTAACTAAAAATAATGAGCCGATTGACCGCTAGATATGTATTGGTCAAACAAGAAATTAAAGTTCAAAAGTGTAATCTCCGAATAAGAAAAAAATCGAATATTTTTTCTGCAGACTGTAAAGAAATGGCAAGTCAAGGTCATTTCTTATCGCTTTTTATAGACCGTACTAAGGTTATTCCGTACTAATAATAGGACTTAAATAATTGAAAATATATCTATTTTAAATTTTACAAATTCTTGTACTTAAATTTATAAAATTAAAAATTAATGGAACGTTAGTTTAAACGGTACATTTACAGATAAGCATACGTTGACGTATTAACACATCATTTTTGTTACATGTTACATTTCATTTGCGTTACATTGTTGTACAAGTTGAGTTGATAGCAAGTCGTCCCGCCGGCCGGTCAAACATGGCAAACGCTATCACTGAGGTACGATTAAGTTGATTAATAATATTTCATACACTCTTTGAATCATTTTTCTTTAATTAAAAACGAATGCGAATTTATTTTAATAAATTTTATCACCTACCTAGAAAAAAAAAGAAAAAAATGTGTTTATTTTTTGCGATTAATATTAATTATAAATTCTCTGCGAATAGACTTATGTTAATAAACTTATTATTGATTATTTTATTAATAAAAAAACATTAAATAAATTAGATAATAATATGTCATTTAATTCGGAATAATAATTCCACGTGTTGCTTTGTCAACAGCTGCTATGATATCAGAAATCAATTGCTATGCGATTATTTTATACTCGTACTATCTTGTATTTAAGTTGAATTATCTTGGAATTTATATAAAAAATCATATTTTTTTCGCCAACGGAAGCCCTATAACTTACTTTTTTTTGCAGTGGATAGTCCAAACAAATAATTTGAGAGAGTTGTGGGCAGCGCAACCTACATATATTATATCACAAACCGTCTATGTATTAGCCGGTCTTATTACCTTAATTCATGGTAAGTTACGATACAAAAAAATATGTAGTTTTGGCAAACCATTTTAGTCGAAAAAAACAGGTTTCATTCTAAATTTATTCATCCCAAAAGCGTTGCAAGTTGATCAAAAATGTTCGTATAATCTTGAATCTTTTTCATTGGCGAGTCATTTAATTAATAATTAGCTTCGCCACTAATATAAGATTAGAAATAATATCTCTGATAAAATATGGATTGTAAAGAAATGATCTATAATGATTTTTAGATACTTTAGACCTACCGACACTCATGTTACATAGTCGTGTTAATGAAATGAATTATGTTTATAGCATTCAGAAAAGGTGGACGATGGCCGTACTTCTGGCTGGGCACCGTCCTCCACGGCCTCTTCACGGACAACTTTTGGCATTTCGTTTTACCAGAATATGATAACTTTTGGCATTCACAAACACCCATCATATTCCTCGGTGCCAGGTTACCTTTGCATATTATTTTATTATGTAAGTATGGACTTTAAATGGTTGTTTTATTCATCATCATAATAGACTAAACTGATCCATTCATATTATCGTCACGCCTCCAGCAGATCTTTTTTCTTTCACATCAGAAAGAAAACATTAATGACGTCTATTATACTAATTTTAATAGGTATTACCGTCATGTTATTTGTATATTTTACTTCTAGATCCAGCGTTCATATACCACGCCGCGTATGCTCTATCGAAACTCCACTTGCCGTTTTACGCGGAACCTTTCGCCGTAGGCTTGGTGACTGTGCTCGTTGACATACCGTACGACATCGTCGCCGTGAAATTCGTACACTGGACGTGGCATGACACCGATCCCAACATCTTCGACCGTCACTACTGGGTGCCTTGGAACTCTTATTACTTCCACGCAACATTCGCTGCGAGTTTCTTTTTCTTTTTCCACGTTAGTAGGAAATGGTTAGCTCCTAAAGTCGAGCAGTGGCAGTCAGCAGGGTGAGTTAACTTAATGTTTTAATTCAAAATGTAGTTTACAAGATAAGGAAGTAGTACCTTTGTCCATTTATCCTTAATTCTTACAGTAAATCCGCTGAATGGAAGTCCCTGGTGATCTCATCTCTGCTAGGCATGCCGGGCGGAGTGCTAATGTTTGTGCCGATTTACCATCCGCTCCACGATGTTTACAAGATTCACTCTGAAGTCACATTCTTCCTTCTCTTTGCTATATTTGGAGTCATCGTGATCAATGGAATTTTGAGCAAGCGAAAGGAGAATACAGACAGGTTTGTAATATTTATTTCGACTGCACATACACTTATATATAAGTATGTATTGTCATGTCTATGTTACCCTAGGGCTTTGTTAAAACTATGTACGCAAAAAAGGCCCTACGCGGAAGCAATATCGACATTTTTATCGCGAACTTCGTGTTAAAGGCAGAAAAGTAAGATCTATGGGGGCAGCTACCATATGGTCTTATTCAAAGTAGTAGTAGTTCCCGCCTTCCATGAATATGGAGTACAACGTGTCCTTGTATGAAATATTAAAAAATATTTTCTTAATTGTCTCTGACCTTAATGTCAGATATTACGTATGTATTTACACAGGTGTTAGTTCTATTTGAAAATATCGTTTGTGTAACTATGTTACGGACGTAAGCATTGTTATTATTAAAGTTCATTACATTTTGAACATTATAGTCTTAATATACAATACTTAAAACTCTTAACAATATATTAAAGAATACTCAATTAATAAAATCGATGTTTAAAAATCAAATTAAGACGTTTTTAAATTAATTCTATTTTAATGAAGCGCATATGTAAATAATCTAAACGTCCTTAAACCTGGTACACACCAGGATAATATTTCAGTCGAGTTGCAAGTAATTTAGTGATTAAACTTGTCCGAACTGCGATATTTTAGTATAGTACATTAGTAAATCCTTTGTTCGCATACTTGCTATTTGCTACTCGACTAAAATACTATTCTGGTGCGAACAAGTTAGTTGCCTACATCATGCATAATTGAGCTTTGCGTATTTTCATCAAATATTGATGATAGTTTATCATTTGTTAACTTGCAGATTAACTACAATCGATTACTTACTCATCCTTCAATTGGTTGTCCATTATTCAATTTATTGGATATTTGTTGTTTTCTTCGACCCCGAGAAGGAAGTGTCCAAGGGCCTGCACGAGCCAGTCGGTCCTTGCAATGAAAAAGCTAGTCTGGTAACACCATTTGGACAGGTGAGATATTTTTTGCTATTTATTACCATGAATAGCGGTATTTTCTTCGGTCCTTACTAATATGTATAAGTTTGACCCATGATGGGCTCCATTTTCCTCCACGACTAGCGCGTATTTTGCATGACTTCACACATATCTTTGAATTTATTCGCCGATATGTGCAGAATGCATCACGATGTTTTCCCTTAAGAGGGTCGGGTTTACTATCAGTTTTTTTAATTAATAAACATGTTATCTTCCACAGACATTATACAAGTCCAAGTACTTCTGTCCGGACAAATATGACGAGGCTTACTTCGATTTCCATTGCGTAGGGGGTAAGAAGCCGCAAAACGGTGACACATGGTATACCATCTGTGGAACGCCTTTTGAGTAAGTTAATTAGAACATTGTTTTACTACATTCTAGGGGTATCCAAAATATGTTTCGTGTTTTCACTACGGAAACATGTTATCTCAGATACTATAGCTACGTAATAAATAAGAGCAACGGTGGCTCAGGGTTTAATCACATGACTTGAATCAGGTCTTGGGTTCAAATACTGCTATGTACTAATGTGCTTTTCGAATTTCATATTTTGGTACATTTCATTTCATATTTTTTACCCTACGTCTTCATTAAACCCAAGTCACGCGACGGCCTTACGCTGAAGCAAAAACCCCGTTTTTTTCCTCGAACTCGGTGTAATGAAGCCATAGGGTTAATGAATATTCACTGATATGTGCGAACAAGAAACTGACGCTTTCTATCTATACTATAATATTATAGAGAACCTTTGTATTTGTGTATGCATTGAAATAACTCAAGAACTACTGGACCGATTTCAAAAATTCTTACTCCATTAGAAAGCTATATTTTTACTACAGTAACATAGGCTATAATATTCCACGCTGACGAAGTCGCGCATATCACCTAGTTTACTATAAAATATAATGTTTTTTTCCAGAAATCGTGCCGAGTACATCACCGTATTGTCGACAATTTTGATCTTCGCGGCTGGAGTTTTCTACAGCCTTTATTTCAGGACAATGCGTCAACAACCAATACCAACAAATAAAAAATTAAAATCAAAATGAATTGTGTAAAATACTTTTTGTGTTTTCGAAAAAATATAAAAAATGATAATTAAACTTGTAATTTTAATTTATATTACCATGATTTCATTTAAATTTAATAGAAAAATAAAATAGTGAATGGTTTAGTTTAATTATAATTTGTTCTTTGAGTTCGAACCATGATGGTCTCTATTTTCACTCCACGATTAGCGCGTATTTTGGGAGACTTCACTCATTAAATTACTCGATTATTATTCGTGTATTTTAAACGTGTTTTTAATTTGAATTAGTGAATAAAATTACTTATTAATATAAAAGGAAATGGAATTGAAAATTAAATTAATTGAGAACCAATTTCCTTATAATATCACTTTTAATGATATGTTCGTTCAGATACAGTCACATTTATTGCTTATTTTCTACGTTTACACATAAAGTATATTAGAGAGCAAACTTCAAGGGTTGTGCAATAAGGAACACGTTAGTGCAGTTAACGTCATTATAATTATCATTTATTTCTTTATCCACGAACAATAAACAATTATTTCGAAATTAACGTTCCTATATCAAATTTCAAGAATTATACAATTTAAAAGTCGATTAGGATTATGGAATTTACTTACGGGATTAATAACAGTATAATAAAATTATAACTGCGTTTAATATGCTTAGCCGACATTCACACGGGCGTTTTTTTTACGCTTTTGGTTATGGTCGCTTTACAACTATTCTTGTTTCGTTGGAACAGCGCTCATAAACACTGCCCGATTAAAAAGCGTTTCTAGAGATAGATACTTTGAAATGCATTTGTTTTAACGCTTTTTTAACAAGCGATTAAAAAACGCCTGTACTTATTTGGCCTTATAAAATATATTGTGTTCTTTCTCATTATATTTGAATAAACAGACAACAATCAATTTAAACATTTGGATAGTGGTATTTTACGGATAGTAATTAATATTTGCGACTATGATAAACATTTAATATCTTTAAAACATTAAGCACCTATGTTAACAAATAAAATGAAAAGTGACCCTTATCTCTTTCTTAACCCTTTGGTTTTTTTTTTAAATAAAATGTACGCATTTAAGGAATCTTGCCACGTATAATATCGTTGTGATAAACCAAAAACTGTGCTACACAATAACACACCCAAAAATATATTCTAAAATAGAGCTTTTTAATAGAAATTGTGAAGTTTATTTTCACAATAATAGCGTAACTATTAAATTATTAAGTGCGTTTTCATATAAGTTTAATAAAAAAGTAATGAAATTAAAGTACTTAAAAAAAATTTTCTCCTCCCACCTTCCGATCTCTTTTGACAAAGAAATCTTTATTTTAATTCGTAAAACGTAAATATAATCAAAAATTAGATAATACCAATGGTATTTTTTTTATTTGGATAACATCACATTAAATAGCTATATGTCTTACATTTAACACTTAGAACAATGGAATGGTTATACATATTCGAATTTGCTTCGAAAATCAATGGTGAATAAAAATATCAAAACGCCTGCACAAAGACATTTCTCATCACAAAAATCAACTTTGAAAATATAGAGATATTTTTTGTACAGGCGTTTAGCAAATGGAAATTCAATATCAAAAAATACTTTTAAGAAACCATACGAAGTAAAAAAAACTGATTAAACACAAAATAAAAAATTATACGTACTTAAAAGGTTTTGTTAAAGATTATGAACAAACACTAACATTGCTTTTCATTTTGGTAATTTAGTGTTAAATGGTGCACTGGTATTTTATAGGTAATACATATATTATTTAAATATATATAATCAATACAAAATAAATTAGGCGTAGACGCCTTTTAGCAATTTTAATTATCAGAATATGTTTCAAAGAGACACAAAACATATATTCGGACGGCTCGTTGGGCGCTCCTCAATAACTAATTAAAAAATTAAATATGTCTATTATTCTGTGCGATACAAGTCCAAGCGAATAAAATAAGCAATTATAAATAAACCTTAACATTATCCGGACTAATAAACATCACTATAAGCTTTGCTATGTCCATCAAGAATTCTATGAAAACTATTGAACCAACTTAATGAATTTTTAAGCGCAACTTTTCTATATCACTGTAAATAACCTAAATTAGATCTAACATAAACCGGGTGCGTTCAACTAATCTAAAATAGAACAAAATAGGAACATTGTCTAACGGCATTTTTGTAAACTTAAGGTCGATTCTTGAAGAGTTCGTCGACAACAGCCGGATCGGCCAGGGTCGAAGTATCACCGATGTCGTGCTCCCCGAGGGCAATCTTCCTCAGGATCCTGCGCATTATCTTCCCAGACCTGGTCTTGGGTAAACCTGGAGCATACTGGATAACATCAGGCGCGGCGAATGCCCCAATACGGTTCCTCACACGTTTCTTGAGTGAGTTAACTAAATCGGTATCGAATTTAGCTCCTTCGTTGAGTATAACGAAGCAGTAAAGTGATTCTCCTTTGATGGGATGAGGTTTGGAGACGACCGCGGCTTCGGAGACCCGCGGCTCTTCAGTCAACACGCTTTCCACCTCGGCGGTCGACATCAGATGACCGGACACGTTCAACATGTCGTCTATACGACCTGTCACCCAGAGGAACCCATCTTCATCGCGTTTGGCACCTGAACACATACGCAAGTTAATGGAACAATACTTCATACAGTTTTTATAGTCGTATATTCTTAATGAACGTACTAGAAAATATGAAATGATAATAATTAATTTGTTAAGCTCTGTTTGTTACAAACTAATTACTGCATAAAAATACTAGTATCGTAACATAATATTCTTACCATCTCCAGTGCAGTAGTATCCAGGGAACTTGGAGAAGTAGACCTTCTCGTAGCGGTCGTGGTCAGCGAACAGCGTCCGCATGATGCCGGGCCAGGGTCGGGAGAACACCAGGTAACCCTCGCCGGGACCCTCGATCTCTTTGCCGTTCTCATCTAGCAAAGTCGGCTGGACACCAAAGAATGGGAAGCCCTGGAATGGAAATATTTATTGTAGTACTTCTATATTAAAAAAAAAGTTGTTTGTTGAATCCTTATTGGAGTACACATTAAGAAAGATTAAGGACATTCGGATATTTTCACGTTTCTACTAACCGCTGCGCCTGGTTTCATTGGAGTCGCACCGGGCAGACTAGTGAGGACATGACCACCTGTCTCCGTCTGCCAGAAAGTGTCCACGATCGAGCAACGGTTGCTCCCTATCATGTTGTGGTACCAGAGCCAAGCTTCAGGGTTGATAGGCTCACCCACGCTGCCCAATACGCGAAGAGTCTTCATGTTATGCCTTGAAAAAAAAGAAAAAAATATATTCTGCGTTTTTAAACTTTTTATTATTGATGATGATGATGACGATGAAGATGATGTCCCCTTTGACTATTATTATTTAACATTTTATAGATATTAATAGGACTGTTCAAGCCAAACTTTGCGGCGGCGAGGTGCCATTTTGTCTCTACATACTACGATTGATGCAATAACTTAAAAAATAAAATATATTTTGGAGAAGAGAGCTTTGCAGTCTTTAGTCCCAATATTAATCTTGAAGGCCTAAATAATGTTGTTGGCATTTTAAAATATTTTGACCTGAACTAAGAGCTATGTCTGATCAATTTAAGTTCATTGAATATGTCTTACACATTTATTTATAGACATGGTTATTCTGGTGTATACGCACTATATTTTATGCAACGTTTATATTGATACATAGGTGTACAAAAATCTACATTAACTATTATAGGATACAAATACTATTTCGTCAACGAGATAATTACCTCTACTTTATTTTCAACTATTTCTGTTTGTTAGTATTTTTGTACATTTTAATCTCTTGGTTTGTTAGTTAGTTAATTCTTGCTAATTAATTAAGCCACTCGATGTAACGAACGTATTGTTGTTAATGATAATATCAAGTAACAATGACCTCATTTAATTCAGATCGCTTGAGATATTGCGAATGCAGAGTGCAAAATTTGTTGCAATATCAAATGAATTAGATTTATCCTATGTACATTTATTATCTGCATGAATAAAACTGGTTCGAGTTAATCATCCACGTACTTAAATAATATTTTTTCATACAATTTGAATTTAGATGATTAGCTGTTGTTCACGATTTCGTCTGTGTAGAATTACAAATTTATGTTACTCAGGGATAATCTGATGGTGAAGGATTTTTTGAAATCGGCCCAGTAGTTTTTGAGTTATTTCAATACGTATAAAAATACATTTTGTTTAAAGTAGTAAATTTGTTTATACTTTTACAGCAAATATTTTCTTAAATCATTTGATTATAATTATTTAAAGAGTAGAAGGTAGACAGAAAAAGTCAGTATTAACATAGGGGCAACGGTGAATACAATTATATCAAAACTAGCTGTTGTGCACCACTTCGTCCGCGTGGAATTAAATAATATAGCCTATGTTACTCGGGGATAATGTAGCTTTCTAATGGTGAAAGAATTTTTGAAATCGGCCCAGTAGTTCTTGAGTTATTTCAATACATACAAAAATACAAAAATTCCAAAATCTATATTAATATTATAAAGAAAGAAACTTTGTATTTTTGAATTTTTGTATTTTTGT
>QDHC01001533.1:4924-15558 GCA_013186455.1 Papilio dardanus tibullus | reverse complement strand
GAAATTAAACAATATAGCCTATGTCACTCGGGGATAATGTAGCTTTCTAATGGTGAAAGAATTTTTGAAATCGGCCCAGAAGTTCTTGAGTTATTTCAATACATACAAAAATACAAAAAATCTAAAGTATAGATATAGATAAATGAAGATATAACATTACTTTGTTGCATGTACTATTAAATATAGTACGCTTAAATAGAAGGGTCAAGGTCACACGGGTTTTAAACTAACATTGTGTTTTTATCGGTAAAATCATTTTGATTTTTTAAAATAGATAGTACTGAAATAAATGTATGTAAATTTTTCACGCGGAACCAAACCAAATACTAGATGTAACAAAAATGTACTGAAGTTCTAATAGAAAAAATAGATAGCAAAATCACTAGGAAGTATCACTTGAAATTGTCAACCAACAAAAATAAATTTTAAGAGTATGCGAGTTGAAAACATTTTATTACTTCGGCAGTCGAAACTCATGTTAACACGTTCGCTATATTCCTATTCTATTCATATTGCTGAAATGGATTGGCTCGACTAAAACGTTTTTCTACCCTACTCCACTAAAATGTTGCTGTTCGCACACGTTTTACTTGCTACTCTACTAAAATACAATCTGGCGCGAACAACTGCTACAAATCTAATACTTGCTACTTCACTAAAATACGGTCCTAATCCGAACAGTGTTTCAGTTCATTTCTTAGTTGCATTGTGAAATACGCGAGGTGTTTTACACCCAGTTTCACAGCGAACGTATTCTGTCTGTGAAAACTGTCCTTAAAACCTAAATAAAAACTTAAATTTTAATTAAATAAACTGCATTTAAAATCGACTTCCTAAAAAGATACGCGATTGTTTCACGTGTGACTTCTTTCATGAATGAATTTTTAATTTTTAATTTACTCAAATATAATTCACCTTCTACTTTAAATTCGTTACTTTGCATAGATAGGTTTTAATTAAGCTAAATAAAATGAGATACTGGCATAACAATCTTTCAATGTACAGTACAGTTTTAACTGTACATTTCGACTGCGCAGTTAATACTGACATGTGTAGGTAAAACTGAGAACTGTGCAGTTCAAATTGGTGTGTGTACGTCACTTTTAACTGCATTATTAAAAACTGTACACTTAAAAAAACAGAAAATCTGTCGCCGGCTTAATAAAAGTTTAAAAAAAACATACCACGCGTGTGTAAGATTAGTTTGTTTCGTTATTTTTTTATTTTAAAGTTATTGAAATTGATATTATTAAGTTTTAAGGGGATTTTAAAACAGGATATAATCTTGGTTTCATATTGTTCGAATTCTTTCCCATCATTTCAACCATAACTCAATAGAAAAGAGATTACTTGGAATAATTGTTATTATGGTTACTTCCCTTTTTCATGATATTATGAGAAAAAAATCTAAAAGTGGTTATTAATAAAAAATGTCGCGCAGAAATCGTTTTTTAATCTATATTTAACAAGGTATTGTGGAGGTCAAAAGTCAAAACATCTTTGTATTTGTACTAATATTAGAAATATTATTTTATTGTCTGTTTAGATTGTATAAACTCCGAAACTACTGTTGAAAAGTTACACTAAGTAAAGGCTAAGTATATGTTGTGGATGTATTTTTCTTTGATCAAAACTCTCTGATGTGTCACTTTTGGGTTTTGATTTTGTAACATAATAAAAGACGTTCGTATAATAAAGGTTTTTCATTTCCCGTCTTACACTACAGTATATATTCCACGTGCGGACGACGTCGCGGGCAACAGCTAGTCCTTGCTAGTATTATAATAGGGTACTTACTTCTTGACGTATTCGTCGCCGAACTTGGTGAGGGCCCTGATGGCGGTCGGCGCGGTATAGAACTGGGTCACGCGGTATTTCTCCACCAGCGACCAGTATCGGTCATTGTCAGGGTAGAAAGGTGTACCTTCGAACTGCAAATAACTATTTAGTTCCATGCACGAGCTGTACATATCATAAACAACTTTAAGAGCATCTAGTTAAGGTTGTTTATAGATTGATGATGATGTGAACCAGAATAAGTGTTTCCACTCCCCATATAATTGTAGTAAAATATTGCTGTCTCTGTTTTACCGAACAGAATGAAAAGGATGACATGTTTTGTGAAATTAAAGTCTTACCCTAGGGCTTCACTAGACCGAGTTCGCGACAAAACCGGAGATTTTGCTTCGGCGTAAGGTTTTTTGCGTGGCGTCGGTCTAATGAAGCCCTTATAATCATCAAAGTATTGTTTCATTGTCAAAGCGTTGTACAATTTTTTTTAATACTTAACTAAAGAGATTAATTTTTTTCTCATAGTTATTTAATATAATACGATCTCGTTAATATTTAACTAAATAGAATCAAAATCAGGCTATTTAATTTTTTATAATTAAAAGTTCGTGCGTGGATTCGCCCGAATAAACGATATTGCACATAAAGTGAAATACTATAAAGCTTTATAGTATTTCATACCTTTATTACATGGTAATGTAGCATTTTAATCATGTACAATGAATGAAAACGATAAACAATGACGATAAGTGAAAGTTAGATTAATAAATCATAATTTAAAAAATTAAGTTAACTAGTATTGCAAGTTTAAAAGTCGATGAGCCGTTTTGTAATAACAATGTCTAATTGTCTAGTGAGATTTTAAATAAACAGAGTTCACAATTTATCGGTGACATTATTGATATGTCCAACATATTCTCTGAGAAACTCGCAAGGTCACCCTGAAGGTCAATCGTGACGGAAAACCTATTGTAATCTAGGTCTTATCTTTCAGCTATTCAACACTCGAATTAATAACCTAACTAATAAATTATTGTATTACTTACTTTAATTTAAAAGTAACATTAATATTCAGCTTTTAATATACTAGCGTCGGTGGCTCAGTGGTGTAGCTCTTCGACTTGTAATGTGCAAGTCCCAAGTTCGAATCCCGTCATGTACCAATGTGTTTTTTAATTTTCGAATTTCATATGTACATATTTACCCGACGCTCTTACGGTGAAGGAAAACATCGTGATGCAACCTGCACATATCGGCGAAGAAATTCAAAGGTATGTGTGAAGTCGACCAACCCGCACTAGGCCAGGTTGACTACGGCCTAGTCACCCCTTAGGGGGGATATGCCCCTCGTTGGGTTCATATAGTGAGCTGGCGATGATGATTAATATTCTAATTTTAACTTATTTCTGTATTGCGTAATATTCAAGAACATCAAACACATGCGAAATACATTACCCTAATAGGTCAGTGGGTTTTCACTACCCAATCAGTCGTACAAAAATATCGTCATCCCTTTCTTTCTACTAGATAATACTGAGACAGCAATAATCTTTTACGAGGTGTTTCGGCAACACGATATATAGCAGGATTATTCTTGGCAGTTTATTTTAATGACCATACAATGTTATTCCACGCTTTTTGCCTGTGAATTGCATATTATTAACCTTTGGATGTCAATTATTACGTATTTATAGTCCCAACAGCAACGCTCATTTGAACTGAGTACTCGACGCCATATTCTAACCATACTACTGGGTCCTGATTAAATAAAAATTATATTTTTATAACGACAATTTCATTAATTAAACAGTAGTAAGTAAAATTGTAAAATATACGATTTTAGTATTTCATTGAAACTATTATTGGACCTAAAGTATTTTTTTGCAATTGCTTAAAAACCAGAATGACATGCTTTTATAATAAAGACTGTTAGCGTTAATTCACACGGGCGCTTTTTTAACGTCGGCGTTGACGCTGTTTTATCGCCCTCGCTCATATGATCGGTGAAAAATGACTCTTGTTTCGTTCGACCACCGTTCAAAATCGAATAACGCGCGAAAAAAATTAAAAATCGGCGCCGTGCGAACAGATACTTGGAAATGCATTCATTTTATCTCAACGCTTTTTCAGCGCGCGTTGAAAAACCGCTTGTGTAATGTGTTATTTAATAAGAGCCCGCAGTGAGGAAGTATACTTGAACATCCTTTACGAAAAAGGAATCTCGTACGAGTGTGTTGACGGAATTTTGAGTAGTAAACTAAAGTATACTTATTAGTGATAAGTATAAGTACGTCTATAAGGATATTGTACGCTTTGTGTATTACATCACTTCTATGTTAAACTAATTTATTGAATTATTATTGATATTTTGGCAGTCATAAAAGACTAGAGTCAATCAGAGTAGATATAATTAACCCCACATGTAAGTATCAACATATAATTGGTGTGTGAGCGTCAAACAACATAATGAGTAGGAAATAACTACTAATATCATCGACTTCACTTACCATAACCGAAGTGGCGCCGTTAGCGAGAGGCGCGTATACGACATACGTATGTCCTGTGATCCAGCCGACATCGGCGGTGCACCAATAAATGTCTTTCTCGCGGTAGTCGAACACGTAACGGAATGTAGCCGTAGCGTACAGCATGAAGCCTGCTGTAGAGTGCAGGACTCCCTTCGGCTTGCCCGTAGAACCGCTACGGTGGTATGTAGGTAGTTGGTAAGTTTCGTACATGGATAAAATTGAGACTGCTAGTTAGACTTGGTGTATGTTTTACCTGGTATACAGCATGAAAAGTGGGTCTTCAGCGTCCATCCACTCCGGGGGGCAGATAGTCGACTGCGACTCGATGATCTCGTTCCACCATAAATCTTTTTCGTCATTCCAGTTGTACTAAAGTAAAGCAAGAGGTAAAATTAATTACCTATGCTTTGGTACAAGAACATTAGCAGTGGAAAGTCTCCTAACATCAGCAAATAACTTACCAAAGTACGGAGATCATGAGGTAGTTTGCCGCAAGGAGTCACCCGAGCGAGATGGGACACAACAACGCATTTTGAGACATTATGCTTATGTATCTTCTTGGCTTTGTCCAGAGCTTCGTCACAAATCTTCTTCAGTTCGAGCAGCTTCTCGCCGCGCCACGCGCCGTCAGATGTCACAAGCACCTTAGCCTTGCAGTCAGACATACGCTCCGCCAATGAATCCGAAGAAAACCCAGCGAACTATATCAAAAAGATTACCAAAAATGAATATAAAGCAACCCATTGCAAAAGCTAAAACGTGGGTAAGTTCTATTGTACTACGAGTATAGTCATCCTAACAGGGCCCTTGTAAGGGCTACTGGGGCCTATGTGCAAAAAAGGTTTTTGGCGCCTCTTAAGGATTTTTAATTATATTTTTTTATGGTAGGTAGCTGAAATAAAGCAAAGAAAGGAACTTTTTTTAGCCCCTTGGCTTTGGCGCCCCTTAAGGACGGCGCCCGTAGTCCCGGTGCGTTCGTACGAGATCCTGGGACTCTTTTACCGCACTCGAGGATGGCCACCGAGGGGGTTTTAGTGAGTCAAACCTCACATAACCCTCTCTTTTCCCCAGAAGACAGGGTCACTTTTGAAGATATCGCCCCCGTAAACAAAAAAAAAAGTATCGAACCCTTGTTCATTGTACACTTTGCACATATGGTACCCTGTATATAAAACTATACTAGTGTAAATAAATCGATCCGTTTCCAAGGGAGTGAGGAAAAGTCATTGCTAACGTTGTTCTGTTACGGTCAGCATCAATTATGAGTAGGTATGTGTGTGAATTAAGGTTAAGTTGCTTACTGTTTTGTATTATCACTATAGCAACGACTAACCTTGAATGGTTTCTATTAGATTCATATTCACCTTGATAACTGAGTTCATGTACATACAACAATATGTCTAAAATGCATGTCCTGATTTCATTTTTTGAGTAAATTCTCTAGTTTATATTAGTTGTTACACTATAATTTTGAATCGTAATGAACGCAAATGAAACTTTAAAGCAAAAAATTCTAAGAAATAAATAAGTGTATCAGTAACATCTACCGGCATGTTGACTACATAATATTAATGTGTATTCTACTAGTAATTGAAAGCATTAATTAAATAAAAAAACAATACGTATATCGTGTGATTATAATACTCGTACATATACTGAAGTATATATATAACTTCATTTTAAAAACTATGTCATGATCGAAACCGTCCAGGGGGGCTATCCCAAAGTATCTTTCGATATCGCTGATGGAATCGACAACAATGTATGAAACTGACAATGACATACGATACATACATACATGTGCTTGTCACGTGTGAGATATCGAACGTCATTGTCAGTTTCATACTTGATGTTCGCTATAGATTTGGTTTATAGCGCATGTATATTGGGTAGACCCCAAACATCTTATGTAGAACGCGTGTGCTGCTTAGTAAAATAATCACTTTATTACTGCGTTGCGTTATAAACCAACCTTCACCTCACTTCAGTTTCAATTACCTCACTACTTAAACTATTTAATGTATTTATTATACGATTTTGCGTACGTTAGAATCGACGTTAACTGTTATAACATATTTTCAGTTATTTTATAAATACTATGTGTATTTTTGTAAGTAAATGTTTATTTTTAACGCGTAAAGGGGATCAATGGTTCAAAATGAGTGTCTTACAATTAAATATTGTCAAGTCACCTTCGTAATAAACTATAACTAGAGCAGTCTACAGATGTTCAGTTTTAACTGCACAGTTAAAACCATGTAGTTAGAAATTAGCGACTGCAGTCGGCTTAAGTTAATTTATAGATCTAATATACGAACAAAAGCATAACATATCGGCGAAGAAATTCAAAGATATGTGTGAATTCAAGCAAAATACGCTCTAGTCGTGTAGTTGCGGAAAAATGGAGCCCATCTTGTGTCGAACTACACTGAACACTGCTATGAACAAAGGTATTCAAATAATGCTTGAGGGCTTATTTTGATATTATCAACCATCATGAACTCACCACGACGGAGTGTATAGCACCAATCCTAGCGCAGGCCAGCATACAGACAACCGTCTCCAAGATCATCGGCATGTAGATGGAGACTCTGTCGCCTTTTGAGACGCCGATGTCGCGTAGAGCGTTCGCAAACTGACAGACGAGATCTGTCAGCTTTTTATACGTCACGCGGCTGTAGTCCTCGGGACAGTTGCCCTCCCTAAAACAAATGATATCCTGGATTATTCAAAAAGTATTATTATTAGCTGTTACCCACGAAATCATCCGCACAGAATTAAAAAAAATATGTTACTCGATGATAACGCAGCTTTCTAATTAAGAAATAATTTAACGCTCTTATCACAAAATGCAGAAGTGATGAGAGAAAATTGAAATTAAGATAATAAGATTTTTTCAATTTGCACATAACACAAACAAGATAAGAAAGATATAAGTCAAATAATTCTTTCCTTTTAATTATAAATAATGTTATTATAATGGCCAGTAACTAATTTGTAACTAGTATTTAGTTGTTACCTAGGTGGTCACTAGGTGTAACTTAATGCATAGGCAGATATAGTTAGTGGTAGGTCATGTAATGTAATTCTATTCTCAAAAAGATAACGCTACATATCACGTACCATGTGGAGAAATATCAAGGAACATCACCACAGTAATAGGGCATATCTTTTTATAGAACGGTTAGATAAAATGACACGAAGATTAAATTAACAAACTAAAATGTATTTTATAGAATTTCATATTGGTGTAATGAAAAAATAACATTAAGTACGCGAGATATTTTATCTTATCAAAAGTAAATAATAAATATTATCGCATCAATCTTAACAGATACATACATCTTTCTTTATTGAAATAATGTGTTCTTTGAACGCCATCTCTACTTGGAGTCTCTCGAGATAAAACTTCAATGAATACAGTGTGCGATGATGACGAATTGCTTTTTTTAATTACGTATATTAAAATGTAGTTTAAAGTACGGTTTATCTTATTTTAATGAAGGCCTAAATTCGCACGGGGACTTTTTTAACACTCGAAGTTAGCGATGTTTGCGTCTGGCTGTAAAAAATGCGCAGATGCGAATGCAGTTTTGCTGTGCTGTATTTATAACCAAACCATTATCATGTATGGTGAGTTAATTCATACATTTTAACATTAGGTAGTTCGTTGATACATTTTAAGTTCATCGCATTGTTGATTGTATCGATGTTAACTCATGACTAAGTAATGCGTTCTACATCCATAATTATAGGACTCAATGAATGTCTCAGTTGGTAGTTCGTTGATACCGCCACTAATAAACGTTGTAATTTTATATGTTCCCTTAAGGTTTTTTTTATTTAATAGAGGCCAATCAATAGTGAAATAACTAGTACCGTAGATAAAAAAAGTATGAATTTGACAACTTCAAAAACACATTTTCTGCTTTTTTATTCTACCGAATTAGACGCTCTTTGGTATACTCAGAGTAAAGTAATGTAATTAGCACATTATAAATCATTAAACAATCAAAAGATAGGGAACATTGGCCGCGCTAGTTTCATTCGGACACGACTATTTTTGGAATAGAATGTAACACGGAAACGCGTATTTGTTCCGATTAGCAGCCAACGGCAAGGTTGGTGGTGTCTATGAATGTCAACGGTTATAAGGCTATAAGCAAGTTTTCGCCCGACTAACAGTAGGGTTATGTTAAATATTTATCCGTGAATTCCATTGAAACCTCTAGCCTAAACGATTTGTTTGGCAATACATCTGTTTTCTTTCCTTCAAGACTGATTTTTAAGATGTCATTCGATTTGTAACTCTTTACCTAAATCTGCTTAACTAATTACTAGAACAGAAGGCAATATCCTCATTTTTAGGGTCGAATTAGGTAGATACTCGTTTAAATAAGTTGTTGTTTTAAATTGCAAAAACTAGGTCAAATTCAAGTAAGTTAATTCAACCTACAAACAATTCTTGAAGTATTTTTCCTCTATGTGGCCGTGGCTCAGACTTCAGAATCATATTTAATAATTATTTAGCTAGAAAGGTAACAGCAATTACTATTTCTGACGACCTTCTTGTGTCACAACTTCCGTTTAATTAATTGCGAGACAACAACATTTAAAAACAAATACAATTTAACCTAACTTATTTTTTCTTATAGGAGAAGGGGGCAAACGAGCAGTGGATCAACTAAATTAATTGGTCCGACGCCCACGGACATCTGCAATGCCAGAGGAACCACAAATGTGTTGCCGGCCTTTGAGGGAGGAGTACGCTCTTATCTTGAAGGCCCCTAAGTCGTAACTTAATATTAGTTAAGTTTTTATTATTTAGGTTAATATTAGATTAGTATACAAATATGTTTCGCATAGCGTGATTGCACCTTGATCAGTAATATAAAAAAAAACAAATGGCCATTTTGCGGATTTTTAGAACTAAATACCTACAAAAACATATTTCATTTTTAGTATGTTAATTTGAATGCAACATATTTATGCTTGTTAACGAAAAAATAAGGATGTAATAATTGTTTGTTATATTCTGAGAAAAAATGCAACGGAATTCATAGTTATTTATCATTGATGGGGAATATAATGATGCTGTTGTTTCGAGCATTATCTCCATTTGCATTACAGTCCAACCTGTATAATCGAGAGATCAATGGACCGAGATAATTGTCTCGCTTATTAAGGTTTCTCTGTTATCCGTTTATTTCGCTTATGGAGGTATTCGGGACCATAGAATAATTCTCGTTTATCCAGGTTGGACTGTATTTCAATTATCTCCACTCCAACTATCTGTTTTGGCCGGTAACTCTTAGTATTAAAAATAAAAGTGGGTAGAAAACACAATCGCAAAAACGCAAAGCGCAATTATAAAGCAGTAGGACTTTATCTTTTGGCCTCTCTATCTCAATACAAAGCATTTAAATATCCTCGTAAGAGAGTAGCCACGCGTGCAGGGTCACTTGCACGCTTCAATATCATGCAGCTGTAGACCTTTTAATTTTATGCCTTGTCTATGAGAGTGATTGGTTAATATACGGCTTCATTAGACCGAGTTCGTGGTATAAAACTTACGTCGAAGCAAAATTTTCGTTTTTAATGCGAACTCGGTGTAATGTAACCATAGGGTAAGAGATCAAACACCGGGTTCCATAGACTGACATATAATAGTAGAATTTGAATAAAGCGCTTCACAGTCATACTCTTATCAAGAAAGTAAAAAATATATCGCAAACGCAATTAGTATATTTAATATTTTCCTTTAGTATTTTAGAATATTATTGTCTACTACTTTAACCTTCATCACAATTAGTTAGTGTTTTAATAATAAAAGCTGTAAAACAAATAGCCTGACGCCCCTCCCGACTTGAACTGTGCGAGTATACCTATCAATTAACATTAATAAAATATTGCGAACAATTCTAACCAGCTATTACACGTCTATACGAATATTAAAAAGTGGAAAATTTTATTTTTGTATGTATTCAAATAACTCAAGAACTACTCGGCCGATTTTGAAAATTCTTTTACTATTAGAAAGCTACTAACATAGGCTATTTTTTAATTCAACGCGGACGAAGAGGCGAACAACAGCTAGTATCATAGAAACAAAAGAGTCTATAACGGACAGTATAAGGTTACATACGTAACATAGCAACACTTGCATTTATCAAGCATCATTACAGCTTTGTATGCACTAGGATAGTATTATGGTCGAGTAGCAAGTACCAAGTATCCAAACAAAGGATTTACTAATCTATTCTACTAAAATTTTGACGTTCGGACACGTTTAGTTACTAAATTACTATCCTAGTG
>QDHC01001532.1:792483-808085 GCA_013186455.1 Papilio dardanus tibullus | reverse complement strand
GGAGACAAAACAATTCCCCAGCAAGACAACCCGCCACAACGTTAATTAAGTAGCTAAATTAATGGGAACGACGTAATCTCAGTCTAAAATGTTCGACATAGCAATTAAATATTTTAAACGTCATATGAAAGTTATTTTGTATTTATTTTTATCTCTACATTTTTCAAACGATAATATATTATGATACGATAACCGTAACCGTACCTTAAAAACTAAATACGAATTTGCGAGTCATCCCAGATGTCACTCGCGGAGACAGCGCCAAGGTTCGCCATGGACGGACACGTCAAGGAGGACATCATCATCATGATAGGATACATGAAGAAGACAACTAATGCTGTCTCATATAATATGGAAGTAGTAGGTACCATTAAGCCTGGATACAATATTTCAGTCCAGTAAGTAAATCCAGCACTGTATTAAAAGCGGTAACAATCCACAATGAAACACGATTCCAGTTGTAAATCAGCGCTGGCTTTACAGCTGGATTGGACGTTTATAAACAGGCCAATATTTTTTTTACAATATTAAAACGTTTTTTAATTTACTGTTTATGGACTGGTCTCGCTTAAGATGAAATTAAGTAACCCAATATTCTATTTATCTTTATTAAGTTAAAAGCTGACTTGTTAACTTGAGGGCTTGTTTGAAGTGTTTGAGGTTTGGGCAATTTGATTTTGTCCGTGAGCTGGCGACGTGCCAAAAACACTGAACACCCGGCCAACGGGCACATCAACAGGTCTTATTTATTTTACACCGAACCAACAGATAAAATGTGGAAATGTAATTTAAATTCTATTTTCACGTGTAAAATTAATTTGGGTTAGCATTTTTATCTAAAGATTAATGAAATTTTGCGGCAATATTCAGAAATGCGCTTTTTAATTATATTTCCTTATCTTTACTAAAATAAATGATAGCCTATGTTTTTCAAAAATAACGTAGCTTTCTAATAGTGAAAGAATTATCGAAATCGGTTCAGTAGATTTTGAGTTATTTCAATACATACAAAAATTCAAAAATACAAAGTTTCTCTTTTTATAATATTAGTAAACATAACGTTAAAAATCGCCATATTTATATTTTGATGAAAGCTTTTGTAAAAAAAGCTACCATTCTGAACAAGAAACTTTCTTAGTCATTGTAAATGCATTAGGCAGAAACTTCGGATCGGAAAACTTTATTTCCAAATCGAAGCTCCTACAAGTTAAATAGATAGTTGATAACTAAGTATAGGTAAGGTACAGCAAGTTACACAACAATACCAAGATTAAGTAGGGTCGAATAACATTAGTATATATTACTCCACTATACAAAGACAAAGGTCTTACAAAGCGTCCGCATACGGTCCACTGTTGTCCCTATTTATGTATGTAATTTCCCCATCTGAAAGGAGCACCCAAACTCATTGTCATACTTAACAACCGGATAACACGACTCATACAACAACAACACAACATAACTCACGCTCGTAACCCAGAGGGGTAGGCAGNAATGTTGCATATGGGTTTGTATTACTTACTTCTTCAAAGTTTATTTTATAAAGGTTTTACGCGGACGAAGTCGCGGGCGCCCGCTAGTAAATTATAAAGTTCTATAAATACATTAAAAAATATATTAAAGCGAATAATATCAACAAAATGTAAATTATCCAACCGAGCGAGAGCACTTTCGTTAAAATTCAAAACGTAATAAATGCGATTTAACTGAGCTTCGCTTTTGCTTTTGATAAACGCCGGTGTTTAAGTAAATATAAACGTTAATTAAGTAGCTAAATTAATAGGAACGATGAAATCTCATTCTAAAACGTAGCAATTAAACATTTCAAACGTCATATTAAAGTTACTTTCTATTTATTTTTATCTCTACATTTTTCAATCGATAATATATTATGATAGGATAACCATAACCGTACCTTCAAAACTAAATACGGATTTGCCAGCCATCCCAGATGTCACTCGCGGAGACAGCGCCAAGGTTCGCCATGGACGGACACTTCAAGGAGGACATCATCATCATCATCATCGTGATACATGAAAAAGACAACTAATGCTGTCTCATATAATATGGAAGAAGTAGGTACCATTAAGCCTGGATACATTATTTCAGTCCAGTAATCAAATCCAGCACTGTATTAAAAACGGTAACAAACCACAATGAAGCACGATTCCAGTTGTAAATCAGCGCTGGCTTCACAGCTGGATTGGACGTTTATAAACAGGCCAATTTTTTTTTTACAATATTAAAAAGTTTTTTAATTTACTGTTTATGGACTGGTCTCGCTTAAGATCAAATTAAGTAACCCAATATTCTATTTATCTTTATTAAGTTAAAATATATGGCTGACTTGTTAACTTGAGGGCTTGTTTGAAGTGTTTGAGGTTTGGGCAATTTGATTTTGTCCGTGAGCTGGCGACGTGCCAAAAACACTGAACACCCGGCCAACGGGCACATCAACAGGTATTATTTATTTTACACCGAACCAACAGATAAAATGTGGAAACGTAACTTAAATTGTATTTTCACGTGTAAAATTAATTTCGGTTAGCATCTTTTAATCTAAAGATAGCTTTAACTCCATATTTATTTTTTGGTGAAAGCTTTTGTAAAATAAGCTACCATTCTAAACAAGAAACTTTCTAAGCCATTGTAAATGCATTAGGCAGGAACTTCGGATCGGAAAACTTTATTTCCAAATCGAAGCTCCTACGAGCTATATATATAGTTGATAACTTAAGTATAGGTAAGGTATAGCATGTTACACGACAATACCAAGATTAAGTAGGGTCGAATAACATTAGTATATATCACTCCACTATACAAAGACAAAAGGTCTTACAAAGCGTCCGCATACGGTCCACTATAGTCCCCATTTAACTATGTAATTTCCCCATCTGAAAGGAGCACCCAAAGTCATTGTCATACTTAACAACCGGATAACACGACTCATACAACAACAACACAACATAACTCACGCTAGTAACCCAGAGGGGTAGGCAGAGACAACGAACCTCCATTTGGCACGATCCTGACACACCTCTCACTTCTTCTACATTCATAAATCTGCGCATACACGACGGTTAGGCGTACTCTTAATACCGACCTTCTTGAGTAATTCCTCAATGTGACTGGTATAAGTCCGCGTCTTGCGACTCCGTGCAACACTACTACTTACTTTCGCATTGTAAATCTTCTTCGTTAACCTGCGTTCATTCATCCTCTCAACATGTCAAAGCCATCTAAGTACACCTTTTTCAAATCTACATACAACTTGTTCCAAACCACATTCTTCCCTTACAACACTATTCCTACTTACTCATACATATTCGTAATATTTTAAACATTTTGTATGTCTTTTGTTTTTGTAACAGTTGTGTAAATATGTGTACGTTGAGATCATTGGCACCGTATCCGAGTAAAGTCACGAGACCTGAGGTGTTTACGACACTTAATCCGACCACCTGATCACATGACCGGCCGACTGGTTTCCGTCAACTTTATTGCTCACGGGTCCCGTGATTATTGCAAGTATACGCCAACTTAAGTATTTAGCCTGAATTAAGTGACATTTTTATGTCGACGATGGTATTTGAAATCTTAGTGATGTCATTGTGTTAAAGATATTACGAAATAACTTATGCGGCCTTAATTTTTCAAAAATCTCGTTTTATAAAAGGTGATACTTTATAGGTCTTTGAACTTTTCACGTGATTTGCTATTTGCACAATTAACGATGTATATTGAAGTTTAATGATAATTAATTCTATTTTGTCAACCAACCAGTCTCACACAGTTGCATTCCGTACAACTTTTTGTTCAGTATCACGTGCTCTTACGTTATGGAATTAATCTACAATATTATATATCACACACTATTTATGCAGAACAGTATTGCGTTTATGATCTAAGGATAATTAATATTATCATAGCCCATAGAAAAGAACAAATATGTTGGTGTGGACAAGAAGGTGTAAGCAAATGTGGCTATGGTATCCGTCCATCAGGTGAACATGTAACTTTAATAATGGTAAACAATGGTAGTGCCCAAAGAATGTTTCAGACAGACCAGACATCATACCGGGAAGACGGCAACAAGGTTGGGTCCTGATTGCCGTGGATACGTGAGGGCACGAGGGGTCATCAGCGTCCCCTGAGCCGTGCAGAAGCCCAGTGCAGAGAGCCCCGATGCGTTCGGACGAGATCCCGGGACTCTCTTTTACCGCACTCGAGGATGGAAACCGAGGGAGTTTTAGTGAGTCACACCTCACATAACCCTGTCTTTTCCCCCAGAAGACAGGGTATCTTTTGAAGATTTCCCCCCGTAAACAAAAAAAAAGACCAGACATGATTCATTCTTTGGATTATGTAGACTGTAGAAATTGATAGTTTGACTTTTGGCAGCGCAAAGCATACCGGGTTCAACTAGTAAACTAAATACATACGTTCTAATTCAAAGTGTAGTCATTGTATTATTCAGGACATCTACAATGTAGGCTATGTATTAAATGTGTTTACAAGTGGTTAACACGTAAAATCCACCACGATGTCGGCAACTGGTGGAGCTAACATTAAACGATAACACCACAATACATGGCTTGCTATTGGTTTGGGGTCTATTAGGGTCTATCGCAGTGTTTGTGAAAGTAACGACATCAACAAATTTTTTATGAACGAGTTGTGCTCTAATACAATTTTTTCGGTGCCGATACGAATTGTTTCTCGCATATTTTTGTGATAGACCCTCTGTTGGTTAAACGTGCGAAACGTGCAGTGCAGTCATATGACTTGATAACGTATCTTTATTGTAAACATGAGTCAGACATGACCTACTGTTATACAATATTTAGTGGGATCACTGACATTAACCATGATAATCCATTCGTATTGCATTTAAATATTGTGAACAGTTAACTACATCATTACTACATCTGACCTGCAGAGCTTTTAGGGGAAATTCGGTACTTTTCCAATAGTGTTTTCAATGGCATTCATACAAATAGAATGCTTCATTCTGTTTTTAGCTTTGTGTTAATAAACATCATCGCTGTCGATTACTTCTTCATCAGCTAAGACGGGACCGATTTCATTTACCTCAGAATGATAGATCTAAGCATATCTTCTTCACTCCTTTTTCCTTTCATTGCTATGGTTAAGGTATAGTTGAAATCAAAATTGATATTTATTTAAATGTTTCACATGCAGACGAAATGTCAATAATGGAAGCTCTGTTTGATTCGGAGCTGAGTTTCGATTCAGATTGATCAAACGTCGAGTAGCAGTGCTTGTTATTGACTTTCAGCAGTACGGCAAACCTGATAGCTAGCTAGATTTCAATTTATTAAACTGCTGTCTAATACAGTAAAGTTAAAAGTGATGTTTTATTTTGAGATTTAGAACTAAAATTATACCTGCAATATAACAATAAGAGTATTTAAAACAGTAAAGGGTGCTAAAGGTACAAAAGCGCCTGTCATTTTAAGATTAAAAGATATGCAATAAATAATATACCAGCAGCTTGAACTTGTAATCAAACAGGCGAAGAAGATTTCCCTAAATGGTATGCGTACGTTGAGTTGATTTTTGGAGACAGTTTCTTAAAGTTATGACTGCTAGGAAGAGAAAAATCTGTTCCTTAAGCGACATATAAATATCTTTGGATAAACTTTTTCTTACAATTGTTATATTCATTTTTATCAAAACATTGTATTTTAGAGATCATGGAACTTCTCATATTAATCTTATACAAAAGCTATTTGAATCAATATTCTTGGTACGTAATATCGAAGTGCAGGCGTTCCCGGACGCAGTACGCGTACTCGACTCCGATAAAATAGTTTAAAAATAGCTTCAATATGCACTTACAAATACAAACGCTTTATTTACCTACAGGATACTTGTGCGATTTTCTTTATGATACGCTTATACCACAATAGTAGTGGTACTCGTTTTTTTATAAGAGAAGGGGCCAAACGAGGGACTGGTTTACCGAGGTGATCTTCGACGCCCATGGAGATTTGCAACACTCGAGGAACCGCTAATGCATTGCCGGCCTTTGAAGAATAGGCTGGCTTTTTGAAGGACTCTAAGTCGTAGCGGTTTGGAAATACCGCCGAGGACAGATCAAACGCGGCCGTTCGGGGTAGAATGTTCTGCGAAAACCGCATGGTTCAATAAATTCATAGTTTACTTAAAGACTAGTTTTTTTCTATCAATAGCCTAGGAGTTACTTCTCCTTGTTGTTGCCTTAAACAATACCAAACACAGCTTAAGTTCGTAAAACAGAGTCAAACGTAGATATTAAATCATTTGGCACGTTCCTGGAACATGTTTCTAGATCCACCTACAGTCATTTATGCATACCTTTACTATTTCACACACTATTATTGGAACTTGCAACAAAACAATGTTGTTTTATGCAACGGGTACATAAGCTCGCGTGAAATGTGAAGCTAACGTCTCATCTATCCGAGATATTGTTTGTACAGTATGCAAGGAAGCTAGCTTATCTTTCTTTATGTACTTAGATTATGTCATCACTCAACCTTTTTTGCATACTGTATGCTCTGACGTCATGAAGTTTACGTTAGTATTTATAATTAATAAAATGTTTTTAAATATTTGTATTGTTTACACAGACTTAATTTATGAAGTGAAATGTGTTTATTGTGGATTTCCCCTGCCGAAACTCTATAAAATATTGTCCTATCGTCATCATGGGGGCTTCCCAAAGTAAATTTCGATTGGCGATATCGCTGATGGAATAGACAAATGTGTATGAAACTGACAATGGCATTCGATAAGTCATATGGTCGTCACGTGTGAGATGTCAAACTTTATTGTTAGTTCCATACATTGTTGATGTTCGGTATCTAAATCGCTTTGTAGTGCACGTACTTTGGGGAACCCTTCAGATCACTATATTATCATCCTACCGTCATCTAACCTGGTTACCCTTCACGTAGCGTAGGCTTCGTCCTCCCTGCACTACTTGATAAAGCTGTGGAAAATGTTTTTGTACAGGTTTCCATAGTGAAAACATAAGGTAATCTAGTTAACGATATAGTCAGCACAAAGCAGCTTTTGAATCGTTCGTCTAATTGCAATTAACATGTGCAATTGTTTACCTAAGTTGTTTACAGTATGACATCGCATTAACTGTTCTGATAGACAAATATTTACACTACTAAATACCGTGGCTTTGCTTACGATTGTTGCTTACTATTCAAAGTTCGGTGTCTAAAATACCTATAATTAATAGCGGAATAATAATTTTAATGATACTTGTTTATTTTGAAGTTATATTATGCATGCATTTGCTGATGAAGTTGTAATGTTATGTATATTTTATACCACGTGGAATATTTTAAAATGAATTATTTTATTGCTCTAAGCACATTAATCTTCAATTAAGTACATGGCGTGAGATTAATAAAAATAAAGGTAAAGCAGAACTAAAAACAATATTAAACATTTTTATATAAAAGAAAAATTAAAATGTAATCTCTTACAAACAGTCACTAAACTAAAAGAGTAGAGGAAACAATAATTAATTAATTAAAAAACAAAAGTTGTTAATTAATATCAACAGTAACGCAAAACATTTATTTTTCAAATCTTTATTTTCTTTAAGACTGTAATTAGAAAGATTTAACTTACCGGCAAAAAATCGTGTCATGAAATTCAGGTTATATAGGATTATACCCCTAATCCCCGTCGAGTTGAGGTTTATTTAGGGTAGTTTAAGAGATTTAGGGATTGGCCTTAATTTAATGGAGTTTCAAATATTTTTTATATAGAAAAACATTAAAATACAAACTTAATTGTCCGTAGAAATGGTTTAAAGATAGATAATAAATAATTAATTTACAATAACTTCTTGGGTGTATTTTTTTCTTACGTTTTTAAAAGATAAAAAAGGTAAAACCTTTCATAAAAGCCACTAATTTAAATCATCCACAGACAACTTAATTGGAGTACCAATTAGTCTGTTACTTCAGAGGGCTCTGAAAGTCTTATTAGATTAGTAAATTAACGCACAAATCGATGTAATTTGAAACCAATCAGAGTATAAAATTAATGAAATTAAATTGTGTAAGAAATTACATATTAAAAAACAAAATCTATAACAAAATCTTTTCTCGGATACGTCAGGACTACAATGTTTCTATTCATCTTAAGTAGTATTTGCTTAGACAATAGAAAACAGACTTATTAAAGTACTTGTGTATTAATACGAGTAAATTACTTAAAAATCACTACATAGTAGAAAACGAAGTCGCTTTCTCTCTCCCTATATCCCTGTGTAAACTTTAAAACTAGGCAACGCATTTTCATGCGGTTTTTTTATAGAGTGATTGAAGAGGTTATATGTATAATAACATCCATTAAACATTGGAGAAATACTGTTATTGTTATAGGTTTCTAATGTAATGTCGTAAATAATTATATTTGTTCTGCATTTTTGTAGTGTATTTAGTATGAGATCTGCATTGCAACCGAGCGAAGCCGGGGCGCGTCACTAATAATTAATAATCAAAACATGAAATAACTTTTCCGTGAATTAAGAAACGAAATCGTGTTTAATATAATGCGAGTAATTCAATAAGGATCTTTCTAATGGAAAATTAACAAAGTCCGTGGGCGAAAACAATTATTTCTTATTTCTTTTACATTTTTCGGGAAATAAAACAATTAACCTTTCTCTCGGAGGTAATTTGACCATCGCCTTTGAAGAACTGATTAAGAAAAAATCGTATAAAAAATATGTAAAAATAGAAACTGCTCCCTCTTTTGCTCCCTCTTTATCCCACTAATCAGATCTTAACGACCATCTTTTTTTAACTGACTTCCAACAGAAGGAGGCTATAAAGTCAATAAAGTCAAGTTTTTACGTACAAGAATTACGCAGCGAGTTCTGATCCGATTTACGTGATTCTTTGTTTAACAATTTCTAGTATTTTTTCCAACGCGTTAAATACTTACAATTGAAGAATAAAATCTGAACAAAGTTTACGCTAAACGGGCTTAATAACTACGTTTCTTGTAATAAAAATCACTTAATCTGGATTCATTTTTAAAACCTTTGGAAGATGAAGAATTGTTTGAAGATGGCGAAGTTAATTCGACTTTGTTTAAAGCACGAACTACACATTTTTTATTTGTCTATAAACAAATAGAGTCGAGATCAGTAAATCCGGGTCATTCAAAAAACCCATAAATCTTGGAAACTAAGAAAGCTAGTTAAATTAAATAAATAGTGTTTAGTAGTCAATAAAATAAGTAAATAATTAAATTAGGATTATGTCATAAAAATCCTACCTTTCTTAGTTTTCGAGGTTTATAGGTTTTTTAAGTGATCCGAATTCATTGCTCTCGAGTGTAATATATACATGTTTCTCTTTAAAAATGAAATAGAGAATTTATAATAAAGCTAAATACCTGAATGTCGACCGTTCCCGTAGAGGAATGTAATGTTATTGTCTGAGAATTCTCGAGGCGCGAGACGGACGTCCGAACACCGTTTTTCATATTTGCATATTATGTAAACAATGATATGAAGATACTACGAAGATATGGAGTATTATACTCGTATGACTAATTTTGCCACACATAACTGTTTTTACATTGTTGTCAAATGGAAGCAATTCTGTGTTTTGTCTGCCGAGTGTGGTGCCGGAAGCCTTATTTTAATTCACTCTCTTTTCCTATCCTTTTCCTATAATGAAATGGTGGGAAGAGGAAATGGATTTTCTGGGGAAGGGGACGCATAAGGAGACGAATTATCCTCCTGCTTTGCGTCTCCTCTTCCGTAGATTAAGGGTAGACAACGCATTTGCGATTGCAGATATCTATGGGCATCGGTTGATTCGCTATTCCTGAGAGTCCAGGTGCCCGCTTGCTTGTTTGCCATTGTATAATATAAAAAAAGTTCTATTATCCATTTAGTAAACAAATTGACAAAAATGTTGATTTCTTGGAAACAATATTCAGAAGATGATTCTGAGAATTAGATCACCCAAATAATCTCCTTCTGTTGGCAGTCGGTTAAAAAGTGAAACCTGCTCATATCATCATCATCATGAGTCGAACTACAGCATCTAAGTTAAAAGGCAGTAGAAACCAGTGCAAAGAATATTTAGAACTAACTCTTGTTAACAATATATAAAGTCGAAAATTGTAACTAAAGTTAAATCACATATCAGGTGTGTTTTGAAAGACGAATGCTAGCACAAAGTTAAATTATAATAGCGTGTCCGCAATCAACTTCTGTCGTCTTGTACGTACACCGCTGTTTTCGTGTCACTGAATAATTTCCCTCAGAAGGCCTATCATGAAAATTTACGAGAAAGTCTTCGAGATTTTGTTTAAGATTTTTGTTTGTACCTTATTACCTTAACTCTCTGTTTACCAAAACCCAGAGAATTTCCAGTCAGTGACTTTTGAATCTGAAGCTATTAAATTATATCGTTTTCATCTAGTGACGTTCTAGGCCTAATTTTCTAATCGTTTTTGTCGCCTTTGTCGATAATGTTACGAAAACTTTCTTGCTAATATTCATGATAAGCCTCCAGTTCGGGCAACGTTCTTTTTCTGTATACATCGGCAAACCGCCGTATTTTAAGTCGCGAACGGAGCAATGAGCAAACGACAAAAACTGCTACGATACAAGCTCGCACTGTATCCGCGGTACTGACTGAATTGTTTGTATCACGCAAGGTTTAAATGTTAATTCATTTTTTAGTATCAATATTGATTAATAAAGTAACTTTTAATAAACTTAAACGCCTATTTTGCCGGAGTCTTAGTCTCCTTACCCTTCCCACCATCTTGAAGTGGAAGTGGAGGAGGAGGGACGTAGGAAATAGGAATTCTTCTTTCTGTGCATCCCCTTCTCTGTAAATTCAGGGTAGGCAACGCATCTGCAGCGGTTGTCTATGGGCAGTCGTCGCTTCGCTATTTCGGATCAGGCGGCCGCTCGCTCGTTTGCTACCTTATATTATTGTATAAAAAATAATAGGTATCAAGGTATAGTAATAAAATTATGTTTCTAAACATAAAAACGGATATTTGGGACAAAGGGACTGTTGGAGAATCGGGAAGTTTCACACAAATTGATTGAATATCGAGGTTTTGAGACCAAAAAAGAACCGTAGAGTAATCGTTGTCTCTACGTCAAATACGTTACGATATTTTAGCAAAGTAAAATACGGTAATCTTAATAAATTAAAACTTTGTCTAATCGTTACAGACTATAATATTTAATTTTGCAAAAAATAGTCTAATTAGAAAAAATAAAGTTAGTTTATTTCTCGGCAACAATGAGAGAATGAAGTCAGTTTCCATTCATCACTGGAACGTAACAAAAAGGTCATTTCGTATTTTTTTTAATTATCCTGAGTAGGGTATTGTTTTCTGCATTTACCGTGGCTCACAATACAGGTTAATCTGTTTAAATAAGGTCACATTTACTATTTCTCTAAAGTACATTTACTGAATGCAATTAATTTTGTAGGGCTTCATTTCAATACTTTACTAATCGATGCATGATTTAATGTTGTCCAAGTAAAAGTAAGGTTAATATATTTTATTATGCATTTTTAGCACAGTAACAATAAAAGAAACTTAGTCAAAAATATATATATTACAAACCCTTGTGAATGTTCTGATAACAACTGGCTGTTGTTCCCGACTTCGTCCGCGTGGAATTAAAAAAATATAGCATATGTTACTCGGTGATAATGTAGCTTTCTAGTGGTGAAAGAATTTTTGAAATTGTCCTAATAGTTCTTGAGTTATTTCAATACATACAAAAATAGAAAGTTTTCTTCTTTATAATATTAGCTTAGATTTATCTTTTATCTTTTAAGCGTGCAATAAATTCTTATTTCTTTTATCCCGAATTCTTTGTAAGAACACATGTCATGAAAGCTATAAAAAAGTCAAAAGGCAGTATAAAAGACGTTTCCTGCTAATTGCCTACGTAAGAGGCCTCTGCTGAAACTCAGACGGATCTGGATAACGAACCCACTACGACTAAGAGGAAAACTTGAATAACGACCGATTGTATGAAGATCAAAGAAATGTGACATACTTGTTAAAATGTTACGGTAAATTGCAGCTTAAATACAACATGGAGGCTACCCAAAGTATTTTTCGATTGGCGATATCGCTGATGGAATCGACAAAAATGTATGAAATTGACAATGATATTCGATAAGTCACGTGATTGTCACATGTCGAACGTCTTTGTCAGTTCCATACATTTTTGACGTTCGCTATAGAATCGCTTCTTAGCGAATGTACATTGGGTAACTTAATTTCTTAAGTTCTATTACTAAATAATGTTTTCCAAATATTTAACGATTTTTTAAACAAACGGATTGATCATGAATCCCATCAGTTGTTGTAATTCTGGTAATTCGAATATTTAAATAATTAAACAAGATTTCATATACCTCGGTATAACTACGTTTTTCACTTTTATTTATCACTGGCTGTTGTTCGCGACTTCGTCCGCGAGGAATTAACAAATATATATGTTACTCGGGGATAATGTAGCTTTCTAACGGTGAAAGAATTTTTCAAATCAGCCAAGTAGTTTTTGAGTTATTTCAATACAAACGAAAATACAAATCTTTCCTCTTTAAACCTTTCGAGGTACTCTGCGCGTATTCAATTATTTTCGATACCTTCTTACATTTTTCCGAGTCCCGTGAAATCGCACCTTAATTGCCACCAAACTATGAAGGTCGTACTAAGACGTATCGTAGCTAACTCTGCATTAACGACGCTATTTAATGTTTTAATGTTATGTAAATATTAACCTTGGACTTGGCTTAGTCGGATTCTGATGTACGTAAATATGAATTAATTTTAGAGTTCCTTAAGCACTGGATTATTTCTTCAAATAAAGATTTTAATAAAATTATCTCCGATCAATAACTTGCAATAACATATTTTGTTGCAAGATTTATTTTTTTTAGATTAAAAATTAATTAAAACGGCTGCACTCACATAAACTGCATACATTTTCTTTCACTAATAATATATCACGTTAGTTTAAACAGTTTAAAACTGCATTCTAAATAAAGATCTTAAATATTATTCTTAAAAAATACTTTATTCCAAATAATAATTAAAGTTTTAAGTAATAGGTTTATATATTCTTATTGTTAGTACATTTGTAAGCTATTAAATATTTAACGATCACATTTTATACAGTTTAATTACAATAACTTGGATTTTAAATTACAATCGTTTTATGCGCATTTAATAAACGGTACTGACTATTATGCGGTAACGTAACATGTTACCGTTGACATCGTAGAAAGAGAAGGATATAGAACTGGCTATAGCGTATACGGTTAAGAGACAAAAATGACAGGGACTACGTCATAGGTAAGCTATGTGTGCATCACATTACGGTTTAAACCAATAATATCATGTCTTAAGCCTTTACCTGGGACGAAAGAAAAATTAGTTCACCAAAAATACGCTTGGAGCGCCACAATACTATATGATACGTCACATTTGTTTGGGTCTTGTTTCTGGACCCAAACAAACAAAATCGTATACGGAGAAAGGGACCAAAGATCTATGTCACTGTCTTTGTCACATTACGTATATTTCGTATAAATGTGTCTCAGTCGCTGTTAGTAAGACATATGTGATGTCTCATCTGCTTCTTTTAATCTATGGCTGTCATCCACAAAGTACTGTTTCGCGGGAAATGCACCCAGTGTTACCACATGAGTAAATAAAGTGTAAATCAAAGAAAGTGTTATGCCAACCCTCTACAATACACTGGCACCACCGACATAAACCGGTGTTGTCCAGTATCGCCGTGTAAAATATAGGCATGTAGTACGCTTGTATGTGTGCGGAACGAGTGGCAACGCACACATTTGCGTTAGTTTGAAGTGTACAGAGACTTTATACTCGGTGTTACGCCATGAATCGTCGTGTAATATTACACCGCGTAACGTCATACACTCCCCATAATATAAACATCACAAATGTTGTGTATCAAGGTGTAAACTCAATCCAACCACCTGGCCGAGTTCGTACAAGGCGGTTGTTTGTGTACACAAAGATAAAACCCGTATACGGATTTCGACCAAATCTCTGTTGTGCTTTTATGTTTTAATCATTTTAATTTTATTTAGGTGTGTTTACTCGCTGTTTGGGATTTTTTCACATTGTTTACGTATTATTGAACAGTCGAGTTGTATATGAATGTTTTGTATTGGGACGGAGTACAACTTTTTATTTCCACTGCCAAAAAATGTATACAAAACATATTGTCGTCTCAACTATTCTCTACGATAAAATTGAGATACTGATATGGTTTTATTTCCATGTTTCCTTGGTGGAAATATAAAAATACTATGTTTAACGAGCGTGAAGTATTGATTTGAATACTTTTATAGTGTGTCTAATTTAAAACATTCCAGGCCTTTAAAAAAACAAAATATTTGTAAGTTAAAAAATCATAATTAATTTTATCACATCTCACGCTCGATAATTTTAATTAAAAACTTTCCTAAAGAATGGATAGAAAAGCAATATTTTTTAAGTGGGAGTAAGCTTAAATGTTCTTTAGAAATGATTATAGGTAATTTTAATTAATTATTAGTACACTTTTAAAATATTAGAATAACAATGAAAAAATACTATCTAAAGAAATTGGAAAATATGATATTCCTATAATAGAATAGATGGATTCTTTTTTTTATTTACAAAGTGGCAAACGAGCGAGCGGCCGCCTGGTGTCGTTGAAATAGCCAAGCGATCGCTGCCCATAGACATCTGCAATTGCAGATGCGTTGCCTACTCTTAATCTTCGAGGAGGAGACGCACAGCAAGAGTAATGATCCTCTCCCTATGCGTCCCCACCCCCGGAAAATCCAGTTCCTCTTCCCATCACTGCCATCATTGTGTGAAAGAAGATATGCTGAAAAATGGAATAAATTCAGAAATGACGGCTGATATGGAAGTATGGAGTAGTCCATACTGTGCCCACCCTCTATAAGGACAAGGGCAGGATGATGATGATATTCCTATAATATTTGGGTAAATGTTTTGATCATACTTAAGACATATCCGTGCTAAAAATAGTTTCAACTTGATTTGAAAAAGTTAGTTAAACATTGGACCAAGAAAAAAAATAAAAAAATGTTTACTTCATTGTAAAAATTTTTAGTCTAGTTGCTGTTATGTATATTATGAAAAACAGTTAAACAAAACTATAATCTTTCAATTCGACCTTCAATGCCCTTGAAGAACAACCATGAACCGAAAGTGCTGAACACTTATTTCCATAGAAATGTGGCTCTTTTAAGCTTATTTCAGACAAATCAAATTGCCTTAATAAGGTATTTTAACTGAGTATGAATTTGAGTTCGACCTATAATGGGCTCCATTTTCCGCAACTCCACGACTAACGCGTATTTTGCGTGACTTCACACATGTCTTTGAATTTCTTCGCCGATATGTGCAGGTTGCATCACGATGTTTTCCCTCACTGTAAGACCTTCGGGTAAATATATGAAATTCGAAAATCGAAAAACACATTGGTAGATGGCGGGGTTCGAACTCGGGAC
>QDHC01001532.1:773674-786055 GCA_013186455.1 Papilio dardanus tibullus | reverse complement strand
GTTTAAATTAATATTCAACCTGATAAAAGAAGAGAGAAAGATAAAAAGAAAAAAAAGATATATAGATAGAGATTCTAAAATCTTAATTCTTTGAATTCGAACCCACGTATAACGGAGTCATTCGGCAACTCGATGAACCCATAACCGTTTAAGTAAGAAAAAAACTATGTTTCCGTTGTTTCGTAGAAATGTAAACCTATTAAAATCCAATAAATGTATGAAAAACCCAGTATTACCAACCTATAAGAAAAACGTATTCAGTATTTATTGTACGTTTTAAGAAGCATTGATTATAAGACCGATACAAATTAAATAGAATAAAAAAAACATAAGATTATTAATTTTAATAAAAGTATATTCTACTTTCCGTAATTCAAAGTTTCCGGTCTCTCAATCTGTCTAAATTGGTAGCAACATATTCGAACATTATTCTAAAGTAGGATACACCAAGAGAATAGTTGTACGTAAATTGTTACATTCAAGCAGAATATCTTGAAGTACAATAGTTTATACAGTAATCATGTTATTATGCAGCCGTCGATAACGTCAACAACTTAAACCGATACTGTATTCATAATCACGATTGTCACCTCTTTATTGTTACATGTAAAGATTTTTCTCGCAAACATATTGCACTTGAATAATCTTATTATTATTTTTTTTAAATCCAAGTGATATAATTTATTAGAGTAAGTATGTAGGTAAAAAATATGTCAACAAAGACGAATAAGTTCAGGACGCGTCTATTAATAACTATCGTGTTTATAAAACGCTGTTGAAAGTGTTACGCCGATTACTTGTCGATTCTCCGAATGGGGTCTTCGAATCTTAGTACGATGAATGAAAACTACAACTGAAATATTTGCATACAGCGTCCTCCACGCTCTAAACACTGGAACTGGTATGTTTACAGAGCTGGCTTAGCGTATCTAATCTAGTTAGCGTTGCAACTTGACGTCACCACGGAGCCGCGTGCGTTTAAAACGAAGTTCAACAAACTTAACCTTTTACAAAACAAATGAAATAAACATCGAACGCATTCGATTTGTTTATACGCGCAGTGCGACATACGAGCGAAAAAGTTTGATAAAAACTTTGTACGCTCTCTCCGTTCCGTTATAACCTGTGATCCGTTGGTAGAGTCGTCATAAACTTTGTTTATGATATGTGTTGGTGCTGTTTGATATGCGTAGATTAGTTTTTCAGTGATACACACACGGGTGGCGGGCGAGTGCGAGAGCGGGCGGGCTCGCAGGACGCGTGGTTCGCGCGGGCGTACGAACTCGTCTGAAGCTACACGGCTCGCTCCTCGCTCGTCACCGCGACAGCGCCGCGCCGCCGCTCTGCGCAATTTCTACATAAACCGCGCTCTGATATATTACCACGACGTCACACTTGCAGGAGTCACTCGGCGACTGAAAACAGGAACCGAACGTATTTGGACTGCACCTGCATGCTTACAGCCTGCAATACTAAACGAAGTTTCAAGTAAAATACAAATCGAATCAGTTTTTCTTTCACAACAGTTTTGAACATAAACGCTCTTTAAGGAAACATAACACGGTTTCCGGTCTAAAGTTCATAGTATTAGTAGTAGTACTCGGACCCATGATGGGCCCCTTTTTCCGCAACTCCACGACTAGCGCGTACTTTGCGTGACTTTACATATATCTTCCCTTTCTAAAGTTCATAAGAATAAGTTCTTTCAAACCATTAAGAACATTTTACACGATCTGTGGAAACGTTTGGATTATCTTGCATTTGTAGTAGTTTTTATGTTTATTTTCCTTTATTATCACCAAAGCAGGAAATTCCAAAGTTTTGGAACGTTTAATGATGTTTTCCCGCAAACGGTAGACAAATTTACTCTCCTAATAATTAATATCAGACTGAGGCTACATTTTGGGTACACGAGCTTGCTTTGTCGAAACATTTAAGTTTATTATTCAAAATATTTGAAAATAGAGCTCAAATTACTAATAATCTTTTAAAAAAACTTCGACTCGTAGTGACTTTTATTAACAATTTTTTATAGGATTTTTTATATCTTAGAAAACCTGTAACTATGTATAACTTCAAACGACTTTACCCTGTCTTGTAGCGTTAACTGCATTTAAGGCAAAGCGTTTATTTCATGAATTTTAACTACTTCGAACAATGGCTTAAAATAATCAATTTAAATAAACTTTTCTTTCGTAACTTAACGCTTATTTATAACTTAGTAAATATATGACTAATTAATGTAAGAAATTAATTAAAATAAAATACTTTTTATCAATAGAATGTGTAAAATTGATAGCAGGAAATATATTGTAACTTGAAGACGCGCAAAGTAAGATACTCGTCTAACATACCTACTGATTTTATAAATAGAACTACACACATTACATAGCTTATTTATTTAAATATATTATAACTAGTTTTTGCCCGCAATTAATCAGCGCGCAATTTTAAAAAAGTTATTAAGTAGGAATCCAATGCACTCCAGTCACTAGGTAGTAAAAAAAAATCATTTAGATTCGTTTAGCCTATCGAGTTATCTGCAAACATCTATCAATCCTAACTTTCCTTTTTATTATATTAGTAAGATAATTGATAGAATACTAACACAAACCCCTACAATACGACGTAGTCAGTTATGAAAGTTATAATCATACTTCCACTGAGTACAAAATTCAATTGAAGCAAATCAATAATATAGAAGTTCATAAAGTTATATCTGAATTTGTGGATAAACCAATTTGAGGTGAGTGGTAGAAGTGGAATCTTATAGCGATGTTATTGCGATCCTGCCGATGTGAGGGAATATTGCTCGGTGCTCGGGTTTACATTATTAAAAATATTACCTGCAGACTAGTCCCTCTGGCGGCATGTTCGAAGTTTTTTTTGTATGTATTAAAATAAATAAGGATATCTATTTTATTTCCAATATATGGGAGGATTTTAAATACTTTTAATAGCAGGACTTTGTAAAAAAACACGAAAACAAACTTTAATTATTTACGAGAATAATAACTCATTAGTGTGATCTTGACAAATTATACTATGAGTTAGCGCCATCTATTATCCACTTTGAGTACTCTGAAAATTGGGAGGTTTTGTCAAGTTCACATTTCAAATAACCAGTAGATATAAAATATATGTTAATAATATAAATATAAACGTACACGCGGTACACTATGCATTCATTCGCAAACAATCCAGTGTAATATAAACTGCTGGAACGTGCACTTTACAATCCGCACTGGCCATTTTGGATTGCAATTAAAAAGCAATCAACGCCAACCGGACGTCTGCATACGAACGTCACGTACAAAATGTGAAATTTCAGTATTTCGGTGTAACGTCAAAGGCGTGCTTTGTTCAATTTTTTTTAGGTTATTTTTATATTTAATTTTTACATAAAACATTAAAAAGATGTCGTCTGTAAAAACGTCCGAGTTCGCGGTCGATAACGCGTCGGAAGTTAATATAGCACTGATGATGCTACGTAAGCCGACCGATTTAAAAAAAGTTATTGAATCGGTACCCAAGCCTGTTAATTCCGTTCCCAAGAATGGTTTGCCGATGTGGTTCAGGCTGGGACTCGAATCTAAACTGCCCATGCCTAAAATGCCGCTCGGAAAAGTCATATTTTCGCGCGGAAAAATCGGTGAAGACGTGAGTACTTTTTGAACAACATCAAGACGTAGATCACTCGTAGTTTTATAGTTTATAGTAGTTTTGTAGTTTTTAAAACTTATATCTTATGGCAATTTATTATTCAAGTCTCGTTAAGCGTCTTTTAATATAAATTAGTATTTTGCCTCATTTAGTTACAAGAGATGAGTTATGAATACAAATTAAATAAATGTTGCTTGACCAGATATTATGTAATTTTAATATGAACTATCAGTATAATCTTACAATTATTTACATCAATAGCAACGTTAACTTGCTTACTTGTTATTAAAAATATACTAACTAAATAATACTTAGTTTTGTCTCTTATTGTGTAGTAGCTGTTGCTTGCGACTTCGTGCACGTGGATTTATAAAATATCCTATCTTACTCATAGATAATGTGGCTATGTAACGGTGACAGAATTTTTAAAATCAGCTCAGTTGTTTTTGAGTTATTTCAATACACACTCTTTACAATATTAATATAGATAGAATTTTCAAAATTAATTTAGAAGTTCTTTTTCCGAACAAACAAATACTTAAAATAAACTTTTCTTTTAAAATAATTTAAAAAAATATTAAAATATAGTACCATTCTCCTACCTTAGAAGTTCCATAATCTTATCAGGTCCAACAAACGTACTTTTCAATACAATAGAAAATCTGCAGCAAACAAATGGTTCAAAATACTTTCTTTCACATAACACTATGTTCTAAAATAAAATTTATATTTATTCTCTGCCTCAAACGTAAACATTTCTATTGTGAACAATATCTTATTGATAAAGTGGACAATCCATTTTAAACTGTATTTCCTTATTATATTATTATTTTATTTGTGGAAGAACACAAATTAATTATGTATAGATGTTAGTTAATCGCTACAAATGTAGATTAGTTCCAAAAGATCAACATCAAGATTTAGTAATGAAGTTGAAGATTGAGGAGTAAACATTTTCATACTACGTACTCACAATTAAACTTACTCGACTTCAGTAGATATATTTTGTATGTAAATTGAGATATAAGCTAGCGTAGGCGTATAAACAAGGTAAGCTGAGGCTCTAAGTTACGTCATAAATTAACCTAAATTCTCTTGTAACGTTTCACTTTAACACCCTTCTATAAAACACTAAAGATACGCTATTATAGATGGTTCGTTAGAATTTTAGAAAGCGCAATTGGAAAAAGGTGTTCATGTATGCAATATTTTCAGTTTCTACGTTACTTTAAGGCACAATAGGACTGCATCCGCTTTATTCCGAAACGCGAATCAGCATTATTACTATTGTACTTTCTACATTTGGTACTGGTGCATTCAAATTTATTCCAAAATACAGAACATCCTTGTTCCTGGTACTTCTTATGATATAATTTGGTCCAATGCGACCCCTGGTCTATCTTATTTAATTCCGAGTGTCCTCCAGTATCGTATAATCGACGACTTATTAGATCTCGTTTATCGCAGTACAGTTTTTTTCAGAATGAGGAGGCATAAGTTTATAAAAAATAACTTTTTTGAATAGTAGGTCAACGTTAAATCAGTTAATCCCTAACAGCACAGAGTACACCAAGCAAACATTACGTACTTAGAGATAAGAGGTCCACTTTAGATGTCCTACAAGAATCGTAAACGAGTATGAGAAATGTATGCCCTAATCAGTTAAAGACAAAACAATAACAATTAAAACTATTGTATACATTTCATAAAGTTTAAGCTGTAGAAATAAATATTAAAATATTTAGAAATGTTAAATCTTTATCTGAAAACACATTTACAGCTAAACCAGACAATAATTTATTTTCCTTCGCAACGTAGATAAAATGGAATATAATATTTAAATATTCGCAGACAAATTCATGCCACATTTCAACCGAATCTCGTCCGTGAGGGTGTTTGAAATCCTTTTTAAGAAGACCAAGCTTTCATTATGCTAATGCGTCGTATTCAAGCGTTGAATGGAGCGGTACGAAGGCTTTCGCGCGGTAAATCCATAGTCCCGCATCGCTTCAACCCTAGCACACGTGCTAGCCCTCAGTTAAATTGTTTGGGGTCAGTAAAGCCCCAACGTTTGCTTGGTTTAAAGGTTAAAGCTTCGGTTTACTTTGAATGGTACGAGAACAATCTTTTATTCCAGTTTTTTTTTATTCGCGCCCGCTTTAGTTCAGACTAGACTGACAGACAAAACAGAGCGTTTATTGTGTCTATACCCGTGCTTTTATCTGAATCATTTTGTCCAATAGCAATGTGTTATAGTATAGTATATTTTTTATTCTATTGACAGTCATAACTAGAAAATGTTACTTGTAGAATTGTATATTTTTAAATGGATTTTATTTAAATTTTTAAAGGCTATTTGAAGCAGTACTTTAAAGTCCTGGTTAAATTTACGACTTAAACGATTTCAATTTACTTCAGCGTTATATTCATCAGGGAAGCGTCTCGATTCGCAATTTGCCCTTTATTTCAGTCCCTCAATAATAAGGTAGGCAGACACTTCACTTTCTACGAATGAAAGTCGTTTAATTTATCTCAAACGACAATCTATTTCTTGATAGACGACATCTCATCAAAAATTCTATTAAATTACAACTTAATGACTTCTTGCTCTTTGTTTGTGTTGGGTCCTATATCCTGGCATTTACGGCAATAGCACACAGAGAAACGAAAGAGAAACAAAATTGGAAACTAAATTTAACATTTTTGACGACCAAGTCTATGTCGAAGAAAGTAAAACTACTACCCATTAGAGGTTCGAGTAAATAAAGTGAATGTTTTTAATAATGTTTAAGAGTTTTATAAGTATACCTGACGTCCATTAAATATTCTCCATAAAACATCAAAAGAAATAACACTTCTTCACCCTGAGGGTGTCATACCCTGAACGTCATTTTATTGACCTACTTTTATATACAGTATCGAAGTGACGGCCGGGTGCCACTTTGAAAGCATGTCAAGTTTAATGGTTATAGGAAACGAGATTTTGATGAAAATCTCTGCTTTTCTGAGGTATAAGAAAAGCTCAAATCTGATCAATCTTTGATGGACGAATCGTAATACTTAATATTAATCGAATCTTGATGAAATTTTGCATAGATGTAGGACAGTTTGGAAGAATACATTGGCTTTTTTTTATCTCAAAGTGCCAAACGAGCAAGTGGCCACTAGGATTCGCTGAAGAATCCGAAGCGACCCCTGCCCTGCGACATTTGAAATTGCAGATGCGTTGCCTACCCTTACTCTACGGAGGAGGAGACGCACAGTAAAAGGATGATTCCTTTTCTCTCCCTTCCTCTTCCTCTCTTCCCCCACCTAATCCAATTTCCCTTATAATCATTCCCTTACAAGAAAAGGATAGGAATGCAAAGTGGACTAAAATTAGGCCTCCAGCACCACACACAATGTTTGAAGGTATCTCCAGAACGGATTTTGATGAAATATTGCTTTGATTTAGGGCATAGTCTGGAAGAATACATAGGCTACTTCTATTTTTTTTTAATTAAGGGTGAAGTTGCGGGCTCAGTTTGTAAGTAAATATTTTTTAAAGATTATCCGAAGTTTTTTTGTATAAAGCTATGTTTCAATTTGGTGCTTCAAGTTTGTTACTCGTATTAAATTCCTCTTTTCATTGTCTAGTGTGTTAACAATAGGTTAACTTTAAAACCTTGTGTGGAAGTTTTAAATTAATTCAACGTTATTTTCTTAATTATAATCCCAAATAAACAACAAAACATATACATTTAGCTTCATAATCGTGTAATATAATTAATATTGATGGATAAGCAAAAAGGTTCTCTCTAATAAGTTTATGGAGCTTTTGGTATTAATTAACGTTATTGTTTTAGCCGACAAGCTGTTAATGAAGCATTGTTTGAATATTTTTGAAGTCTGAATAAATTAACAGATTCTTTGATTTGACAATATTGGTTTGCTTTAAAGTTAAATCATAATTTATAATCTTAATATAGGTTTTGAATAGTATTTATCTGTACTAATATTAAGAGAGAAACTTTATATTTTGTATGCAATGAAATAACTCAAGATCTAATGGGCCGATTTCAAAAATTCTTTCACCATTAGAAAACTACGTTATCCCCGAGTAACATAAGCTATGAGTAACATAAGAAGAGTTGAATCGATTGCGTGAAAGGTGATATGATAAACAAGGGTGTGAGGACTGAGATGACGGAAGATAGATTAAGGTGGAGGACAAAAACCTGATGAGCGGACCCTATGGGAGTAAGATGAGGTAGTGGAGATGATGATGATGATTTATTATCAAAATTAACCTAGGTATACTTGTTTAGTGTATGGAAAAAAATGACTAAGTATAGGAACTATACGTAAATATCATCCATGCGTACATAAGTCAGTCCAGCTCACCTATGGCTTAAACCATTAAACATATTTTTTTATAACAAGGTGTAATAATTCACAAAATTATGTATCAAAATATTCTATATTTATTTACTTCATTTTGCATCATAATTATTAGAGAATTCGCGTTGAGTCAAGTCACGCACTCATAAATTAGGGATATGAGCAAACTGATGACGTTTTTAATTAAAACTTCCGACGATGAGTGTTGTCGCGATGGCACGACGTGATAAAGTACCAGATGAAGTTATTTTATCTCAATTTAACTTGTAAACAACATACACTTTATTATGAATGTTGTTTTTGTGATAAAGTGCCATAAGCCTTGTACGCACCAAATAGTATTTTAGACGACTAGTGTGAGATCTGACACTTTTGTTTCTCTCTCTATCTATCTATCTATCTATCTCTCTTGCAAGTACCATCGAAATAAAGGATTGAAACTGAAGGTGCACTTTTAATTAATATAGTTCATTTCAAAATACAACAAGTAGCAAGTATCCGAACAAAGGATTTACTAATCTGCTGTTTGGCCACGTTTATTAACTAAATTACTAAATCCTAGTGCGTAGGTTTAGACTTAAATCCTTTGTTCGGATAAATGCTACTTGCTAAAATACTATCCTGGTGCGATCAACGCTTTAGTAACACTAAATATATCTTGAATTGCTAAAAAATGATGTTGAAAAAATTAATTATAATTGCATTTGTATTTTACAGTCATTTTTGAATGCAAAGAACTAACCAAACACACTTGGCCTAATATTTGAACGTCATTAAAATATGTATCCTTAATGATGGGACCACGCTTAAAATTCCTTATAAATTTTGACGTCTGTTTAATTGTCAACAGCGCTTAGTTACTAAAAGATCAATTTCAGTACACGGCTGTTAGTAATTAAATATGTTGATATGTGATGATGATATCTTACATGTTCTAAACATGATAGCAAGATGTTCTTTACCACAAGGACCTTCAATAAGAAATAAAATTAGATAAAGAGATTCTATTAATATAATTATGTTATTTTTGTCATATTATATCATGTGACACATATGAGTTAGGATATCGTGGCACATCCTAACCTAAAACTACGCATGCAATAGGGCTAACGTAATAATGTAAATAAAGATTGAAGTTTATATTAATTCAACGTTAATCTGCCAAAGTTAATTATGTAAAGTACTAAAGCATAGATTTTCAACGAAGTAAGAGCACGCTCCGTACATCGTTAACAGGTGTTTGCGAAACGTAATAACCAATTTTCTCTTGTCACTTACACCGTACTCTCAAAGTTCCTTCGTTATAACCCTGCCAAAACATTTCTTGTCACGAATATTTGTCGATGAAAATCTAAAATGCAGAATTTAATGCTTCTTGTTCATAATAGATGTGTTTAAAATACGTTTTATACAGTTGTGAAACATGCAAAATACGCGCTAGTCGTGGAGTTGCGGTAAACGGAGCCCATCATGGGTCGAACTACATTACATTACAATACATAGACACGTCTAAAATATCATAGTAATATATTAGAATTATTTTTCTGTTCCCGATTATACAAATAAGAGTTCTTGAAACAGCATTCTAGTAATAGTTAAGACAATAGCTTAAAAGTTACTTTAATCGATAGATTCGTGTTACTATTTTCATTTTAACATTGATAAAAGTTTTATTCAACTACTTATACAGACTTTGTAAGACTTTCTAAGTACATTATCAATATCTGTGTTCACGTTAAAGAATAAAGAGCTTAGATTACCGCGAATGTTGACAACTTGTTGCTTCGTTCTCTATTTAACGCCTGTCTGGACAATTTTTAATATTGAAGATTTTATTAAATCCGCCATATTTGTTGGGAATATTTTTATGTGTTAAAAAGATACAGGCAGGGGAGAAGCTTGAAACCTATTTCAAAAAGCGATGATATTTTGATTCCTTCTGTGATTCATAAAGGTAGTCATAAAGCTTTGTTAGTCAAATCCTTGGTAACCTTTGATATATAATTAATATTGTGTACAAATTATCACGAAATATTCCATCCTATCAAATCAACGGAATGTTATCAGATATCAAATTAAATTCGCGTCGCAACCGCGGTGTTTGTAATAATCCGTAATGAGATGACTACACACGACTCACACACCTTTAACATGACTAAACACATACTATACTTAAACATTTACTAAATCTCTACTCTTCACTCTATAAGCTCTGTAGATTTTTGATGTCATCGAAAAGCTATGCGGCTAGTTTATTGGACAGTCATTCAACAAATACACACATTTTAAAATGTTTGTCGTTGCAGCTAGGCCTTTTATCTATGCCATTCACACCGAACTCAATTTGAATATATCTAGTTCATGTCCATGACTCTCCACAGCTACAGTTACTACTACGTCATATTTTCCAGGTCCGTCGCCTTGGACTGGGTAGTGACTCACCTTCCCCGACCTTCGACCTTACGGATCCCAACTGCTACACTGTATCATACGACTACGTCCCGATGCATGATCCCCACCTCGCGCATCACTTCGCTCAGAAAGCGGCGCGGAACAGGATGAAGCAGCTCGGTTTCTGCACGAAGGATGGTCGCGCGGTGTGCTCCTTGAAGGAGTTCAATCAGTACAGAAAGTATCTATATAATCGATTCATGGATAGAATACATATGGAGATGAAGAAACTGGTAAGTTAAAATAACGCAGTTCAGTTAAAATTGGTAACAGAAATCCAATCGCAAATATGTGAACCTTAATTAGGTTAGGTGTTCTAAAGTACCAGCACCAACACCACTTGTTATAGAATAAATTCTAGTTTCAGAATGTTTTAGGATGAAAGGGCTCGTGATGACCTGACGCTGAAGCGCGTGGAGGCGGACGTGGCGCGGCGGCAGCAGGCCTTTACCAAGGCTGAGCGTGCAAGAGAACATCTGGAGCGCATCGCGCAGGAGCACGCAGACGAGTGGGCAGAGAAAAAGAGGCTGTGAGTAGAACATTCATGTGCCTAAAAGCAATAAATACATTTTATCACGATAATTCGGGACCTATTGGCATACTTAGGCTTTAATAGACACTAAAGAAGACCCTCAGAGGAGAGTTAGGTAGACAGCGTCCCCAGAGGTAAATATAAAGTTTTAGAACAAAAAATTCTTGTTAACTTGTAATTAATGTAGGTTTTTGACACCTCAAAATTAGATATCTTAACTTATCGTCTACAATGTTATATTATACATTTGTATACGTTTATTGTACGTGCAATAAAATTAGAATCCAAATGCCTCGGATTTAATTAGTGCTAACTAAATGCAAATTCTCAACGTAGCTCTTTTGAGCTCGTCGACATAAATTTATTAGTTGCTGAAGTATGGGATGGGGGATCTTAAACGAATTGCCAGCCAGGCTTAGCGGACTCTACAACTAGGCCTGCGTTTGATTAATGACCACGCTCTATTTTATTTACTTCACGCAATTTTCAGTTGTAGAAACCTAAATGTCTGGTAGAAATGGAATATATTTCAAACATTTACATCATGACGTTTTAAATATTTGTCGTTTTATAATGTTAATTAAATATGTATAAATTGTAAAGTTAAGTTAGTACTACAAATGAAATACTTCAATAAGAGTTTGGAATCAAAGAGTTCCTGTTTACTCATTGCAGAGATAAATTACAAACAATTTAATTTTAACTGCCCTTTGATAACCTTCACATAACTTTTGTTTTTAGTTTGAAAATCCCTTGGGAAAGTTTATTAATTATTGAAGAGTTTGTCACGTAGCTCTCGACAACAATTTCAAATTGTTTGTTGACTTGACACAGAAACTATAAACCAATTCCACAACGGTTTGCAAACAATGAAAGTCTAAAGTTAACATCTGTTTGTCAAAACAAAACTCTTTTATAAGTCCTCAAATTATTAATCAAACTATAAACTTTTGTTGTAGCAATTATACAAGTTATTGAAGTCCATTGTTTATTTTTCAAAAATAATATTACGATGTTTTTTTATACTATAAAGTGGCAAACGAGCAAGCGGCCTGAACTCGCTGAAATAGCGAAGCGACTGCTGCCCATAGACATCTACAATTGCAGATGCGTTGCCTACCCTTAATATTCGGAGGAGGAGACGCACAGCAAGAGGATAATGGGATTAGATGCTTTATTGGTCGAGTTTTACGTATAACTTTTGAACCAAAAAGCGTTTATTTTATCCATTTTGTGTGTCAAAACAAAACCAGCGACTGAGTTCTTCCTTAATGCAAATTCAATTTAAAAAGCAAAACACTTTTTCATCTATCCTTTATATTTCGCTCAGTGCAATATTATCTAGTGCTTTTCAA
>QDHC01001532.1:738607-759792 GCA_013186455.1 Papilio dardanus tibullus | reverse complement strand
AAATCCCTCAATGTTAAATTATATAACAAAGTATAAGTAAGTGATTTTCTACCTATCACGTAAATGCCCGCTGTAATGCTCTCTATTTAAATGCATACACACAAATTTATAAAACCTTAAGGTTATACATGAAAACACAAGGTAATCTTTGATCGGTATTTTTTTTATCTTGAGCAAGATATATTTAATAAAAAAATCTTACCTGTATAATAATGCCTCCATAACGGTCGAATCTTGTCCTGCCCTCCGACGTCCCATACGTTGAATTTGACATTCTTGTACGTGACTGTTTCGACATTGAATCCGACCGTCGGTATCGTTGTGACTGACTGACCTAATTTTAACTTATATAAAATAGCTGGAATACGTTATGTCAGGAAAATTATTCAAATTCAAATTTGAAAATCGTTTATTCAGGCACAGAAAGTATAAACATTACAAATAAGAAGGGTTCGCCTGGCTCTTATACTGGGTTCAAGAGTCTTATAGGAGCCAGGACTCTTTCATCTTAAAGCTACAAGTATTTTATCAAATATAACAAAATTAAAATATTTTAAAAGGTAAGTAATATGCCTAATTGCACGTTGAAACGTCCAAAATCCATCGAGACGATAAACTGTCGGATATTTTGAATAATCAAACCAGAGTCTAACCATAATGTGAACTAATTTAATATGATAAAAATATGGTTAAAATGTACAGCAAATGCATTTGCTATTAGTAGCTATAAAGGAATAAAAAAAATCTAGAAATTGATATGTTTAGCCACTTTTTAAGAAAAATCAATTGGCGTTTGTAAATTACAGTTCCGCTTCAAAACCCACTTTAATAAATTGGCAGAACGAAGAGAAACGAAAGTAAAAAAGTTCAAAACAAACTAATGGCATCGCCAAATTATACTGAAAATAATATAAGAATTAGAAAGCTTAGCGAAACACGAATTAGGTTATGCCTTCGCAAAATCTTTGGCGAGAAAGATTTTGAATTATTTTTACTAGATAAAATTTAAAAAAAAAATGTTTACACTACTTTAAAGTTATTTGTGACGGTACCGAAACTTTGGTTAATTATTATTTTTCTATATTAGTTAAAAACTTCAAGACGAATTAATTAATTTTGTAAAGGATACTAGTCTTTCCAGCGGCATCGAGTCCCAGCATCAATATCCTCATCTCCTTGTTGCCAAAGATTTTCGATAGAAGTTTCCCCATCGTGCTCACCTCGCCTCAACCTCTCAACTGGAAAAAAGAAACAAAAAATAAATTAGGAACACATTTAAACAAAGGAATAGTTAATGATTTATATACGCGCTAGTCGTGGAGTTGCAGAAAATGGAGCCCATTATAGGTCGAATCTTCCCTTTAATGATTTATATTCATCATATTTGTATTTCCTTGATAAATTGAACTGGAAATTATTTGTGACCGTATTTGGGACATAGTATTATATTATCTGTGGTATTACCCTAAGCCTACATTCGCACGAACGCTTTTTCAACGCGCGCTAAAAAGCGTCGAGATAGAAAAAATGCATCAAACGAACGAAACGAACAAGTTTTGATTAGTCATTTATCAATGAAAACGCTATTTCAAACTCTAATGCCTTGACTTATAGACCGAGTTCGCGATAAAAACGGACTCAAGCCGAAGCAAAATGTTCGTTTTTATCGCGAACTCAGTCTAATGAATCCGAAGCATAATATATCTAGGTTGGGAGAAAGAGAAATGATAAAAGTAATCCATATATGCTTTGGGGAAGTTAGTATCAAACATCAATCGATTCTAATTAAAGTTGGTCCCTTTGAGTCGGATATCGTTTCTCGAGTTCATCCACTTTCGAGGTACATTTTCCAGCAGCCGCGTAACTTTCTAATTTGGCTCTAATAAACTAAGTAGAAGTGGGAATATACTTTCGAACGTTCGTTGAAAGTTATTTAAAAGTTAAATTACATGCATATACATATAAATTCTCGGAAAATACAATTGTTACAGCATGAGATACAGAGTCATTTAGACATTTCCCCTTATTCCGAAAAAAATATAAAGTGCGATAAACGAGGACCAATAATCCGTCGATTATACTATACTGGAGGACACTCGGAACCAAATAAGATAGACCAGGGATCTCATTGGACCAAAATATGTATTATAAAGTACCAGGAACAAGGATATTCTGTATTTTGGAATAAATTTTATGAATGTACCAGTACCAAACGTACCAAACTTAGAAAGTATAACAGTAACAACGCTGATTCTCGTTTCGGAATAAAGCAGATTATTTTACTGCTTTTTAATCGTTGCTAAACTGGAAACATGAAATATTTCAATTAATTGTTACTTAGAAACTAACTGTATGTAATTTTCTGTTCATTAGAATTACTGAAACATTAAATAAGCTAGCAAGACTTGCATAACTTGAACTTGTAAAAATGTTAAGTAGCATGATAACAATCTATGGGTGAAATTAAAACTTGAACTTTGACTTTTTAATGTTTTACATAAAATAAATAACATGAGGCATGAAACGTGCTCGTTTAAAATATAGGTCAAAGCATTAAGAATACGTAATTTGACAATTGTTATGTTGAGAACATACAAACCTAGAATCAGCAAAAAAAGTAACAACTTCAAGCTTTAATCTCTCCAAAGTACATTTGCTACTCACAATGACGTTCGATATCTCACACGTGACAAGCACATGACTTATCGAATGTTAATGTCAGTTTTATACATTTTTGTCGATTCCTTCAGCGATATCGCCGATTAAAAAGAACTTTAGGTAACCTCTCAGATCTATGTTGGTAAATAATGGATTCTTAAGTAAAATACTTAATTTGCTAAACCTTGAATTACACTTTAATTAAAATATTTAGTCTATTTTGTCCTAGTAATTTTAGTTTTATTTTAATTGTAAATATACCATAGAGTTTTTGAATTTTGTATTGTATTGTTTGTTTGTTTGTTGTACTTAGATAAAATCAGAAAAACGGCAGAAGGGGAGGAAGGGAAACAATATTCTACAATTTGGAGAAACAAAATCAATAACTAACGCCAGTCTTATCACTGAGTAATTTAAATTGCTTATAAACTAACCTTTAACCACTGATATAATTCTATAAGTACGAAACAATAAAGTAATAAACAACGAAATCGAACTATTAATTAGGTCGTTTTAAATGACATGTGTAAAGTGATATACGTGCGTTGACTTTATCCTCTAAATCGGCTTACATTTAAATCGATATGCCGACCTATATCGTCAAGTTGTATTGTAGGTAAACAATTAATATAAACAAGCTAAGACTAGTATTATTTTCATTATGGAATAAAAAGTCATTGATACTTTATGAAACTTAGTTGATTTCTGGTCTAGATATGGTTTTAAATTTCATTTAGACTTGCATACGCGACTAGTTACGAAATTTCATCTCAAATATAACTTCTGAAGTAGCGATGGGAATACTCAATAACTATATTTCTAGTACTTTTATAATATGACGTTTGTTAATAAGATAATGAATGTCATTTAATTATCTATACTAATATTATAAAGAGAGAAACTTTGCATTTTTGTATTTTGTATTGAAATTAATCAAGAACTACTGGGAAGACTTCAAATATTGTTTCACCATTAGAAAGCTACATTATCACCGAGTAACATAGAGTATATTATATAATTCCACGCGGACGAAGTCGAGCACAACAGCTAGTATATTATAAAAGAACTTTGTATTTTTATATGTATTGAAATAAGTCAAGAACTACTTTGCTGATTTCAAAAAATCTTACACCATTAGAAAGCTACATCATCACCGAGTAACATAGGCTATGTCTTTAAGCCAACGTAGACGAAGTCGCGAACAACAGCTTGATTATAATTTAAATACAAAGTTACGTAACTATAGTCATATTTAAATAATAGCGGGAAGATATCTCTGCACTCCGCAATCTCCGACGTACAAGTGTGCCGCCCTAGATTCAGCTCCAAGCTAAATATAGAAAACACAAGGGCCCTTAAGGCGAATTTTTCTTTTACTCGTCAATTTGCGGGTCCTAATTAAGTACATTTGAAGCTGGAGATAATTAATATTAGGTATTTTATTGACGTAATATTAATGAACGAGATTCAAGAATAGTAGAGCAATAACTTCCTTCTGTTGGAAGTCGGTTAAAAAGTAAACGAGTCTTACAATTTTAATGCTTAAAACCAAAGCAAACCTAAGAAAAACGCGGCAAGAACAAATAGAGAAGATAAGATCTCTGATAATCAAAAGATTATCACCAATTTAAAGGCAACGATAAAGCAGCTGTTAGACATTAATATCAGCCATTCACTGAAACGCTGTAATTTGCTTGAAAATCGCAATAGAAAACACGATACAGCCAAGGTACTAAATGAATAGTTAACAATCATCGTATTATTGATAAAAACATTTAATCAACGGGAACATATGGATTCATACAATATAATCGAAAATTTACTTTGGATAGCACTTGGGTCTGCTAAATAATGTTAAATTGACCGACCAAATGAATGTTACATAGTAATTAAAATGCTTAACGTATAATTTCTACAAATGTGTGAGAGATAGTAAAAATAAACAACTGTCAAGATCTGCATTGAATACAAAAGTTTCAGAGAAATCGTATAGCTGTGAGAAATATTTAAATTTTAATGAAAGTGAGAATGAGAATCGTATAAATAAATACTAGTTAGCAAACAACATTACATTTCTCGATATTATCAAAGCAAACAAAGAGTTACCGCATAGTTAAGCAATTTATCCAGATGTTTTATCTTAGAAACCAAGAACACAAGAAAAATATATACCGAAATTTTAAGCAAAAAGTGGGCACATTGGTTCACCATGGATAGTGTAAGAAACTACTGTGTAAAAAGTCCCATCTCTATATTCTATAATATCTACGGACGCCGTCTAACTTCCAGATCTATTTCTATACTCAAGTCATAAAGTTATCGGTGGCCATTTGTCAGATTTATGTTGTTAGAAACAAACAGTTACGTAGCCAAAAACTTTTCGATAAGAATTGTTCGTGCAATTTATTAGTTATTGTTTTCTTCACATTTAATATGATTGATATCAAGATCTGTAAGCATACATCACAGGTTAGTGAAAATATTATGTAATTTTAAACCTTACATAAAGCTAGATATCGATTAAAATAAATCTCATTTAAATCACAATACGCCATAAAACTTTAAGACAGTTTTCAAAAATTACATAACATACTAAAATACTGACAATCAAAGATCACGTAATATTCTACCAATAATTGAGTCTGATTTAGGAATTGATTGGCTCAATTGATACATTGAACTCTGGAATACAGTTCCTACCTTTAATACAGAAATAATTAGATTGCTTTTTGTGAAGCGAGTCGCTTCTATTGGAGACTGGATATTGAGGGTGCTATCTTTAATTCAGCCGAAATTCTTTGCCTGAAAGTAATTTGTTATCAAGTGTCCTTTTAATAGTAAAAAAAATAAACTACAATATAAAAATAAACAGTTTCTATTAATGTTACCACAGTGTTCCTCATGAACACAATGTTACTCACGTAAGAACCACTAATACTGTACAACCTTTAAGGATTTCAATAGAGACATTACATGAACACAGTAAAAGCCATTTCACTTTTCACGTAGCCTTCCGCTTGGTCGATATTATTGAATATTTAAAGGTATGCAACAGTAAACTAGTAACGAGGGTAAGTCGAAGCACGGAATTGGGTCGGTGCCTGTCGTCGCCGTCTCCCTGTTCTGAACCATGCGAATAGAATGTATAAGCAATGGATGTTTAAAATTTGTCGCTTTCTTTGACACGCTCTATTAGAGTTCTATTTCACTGGTGTTTGACTAAGATTTTAATAGAAAATATCCATGATGCAAATTTTGTTGACTATATTCGTTTAGAGTAGGTAAGAACAGTAATTAAGTTTCTACGCTATTAATTTACCAGGATCTAAATACTAACAAGCAACAGATCCCCGAGTGGGCGATGCTTCGTGAAAAAATGAAGGCGAAATTAAATATTGTATAAAAAGATTTTCAACTTAGCAACAGCCGTTCTTTAGACAGGGCAAGAGGAGCTCGTAGCTGTGACGTAAGCCCCTATAGAACACTTGATAGCGATTTTGCAACGGGTCAGCACCTCTTGCACAATTAGCGAACTAGCATTAAGTTAATAATTAAATTAACAACATTTTAATTGCCTTATCATCACATATCACATTAGAAGCCAATACGCATCTGGATACATTTGCATGGGTGTGGCCACATAGACAACGATAGGTATCCAATTTTCATTGAGATATTAGGGATTTAGAGAACAAAACATGCTGTTCAAGAAAAAGTAAAGAAGCTTCGCTACATACGCTGATTCTTAGATCTTGATCAAATATAATTTAATCAAATTAACATAATAAAACTACAAAAATAGCACAGCTACCAAACATACGTTGAACACATGTTGGACTATCAGTTTAACATCTGAGCCACATAAATTTGATTGTAACTACCGATTACAAGCATATGACGTCACAGGGTACATCGTAGTCCTCACGTAACGACATCCGGCAAGCGTGTACAAACATCGTAAACTTGGTGGACAGATACCAAACACAAAATACACTATGTACGGTATGGTTAAATTCGCCCTCTCTTCTATTTCCGTCGGGTCAATGCTTGGGGCGTTAACCATTTCCGCACCATTTCCCTTCCCGGGGCAATTTCGAATGAAAGATAAAGCTATAAATTATCTCTCTTCGCAATAAATTGCATCAAACAAATTGATAAATGAACGTAGTACCTATAGTTTGAGTTGTTTCTCTTTTATGTTATGTTATGTCTCTTCTCTTCTTTACTGTTCTTCATCTTCTAGAAGTTCTTTTGTATCCACATAAATAACCGCATTGGGATCGTAAGACAACTACTTCGCATAATTTTCTATGAGTGTACTAATACCAAAAGCTCTTTTAACAAATGCAATAAAATAATCTGTGATATTCGTTACGTTCAGAGATCAATGGGCGATGTGCACCGGCAAAATAATTGGCTCCGCTCCAGTGAGCTAGTGGGGAGACTGCCAGTTTGATCTCCCTGCTACCAGTCAGGAAAACAAAAATAATCCGTAATAGGCAAGTCATGATAGTCGATTGAATCTAACAGTTCAAAATCTATTGAATACGTGAATGTCAATTGATTAACATATTCGTGGTTCAAAAGGATTGGAGAAACCCAAACTGAAAGAAACTAGATAACTTTCGGCAAAGTACTATCAACGTAAAAGTTATAGCAACGAAGTTTTGGTCGTTTGCCAATACAGTACACCACATAACTTTTATTATTCAATTTAGGCTTAATGGGTTACATTTCACTAATTATTTTAAGAAATAGTTAAGTTCGTCTATTAAATTAAGTTGAAAATTTCGAAAAAAAAACGAGAAACTAGATTACAATAATGTTCTCATTAAAACTTTTAATACTTAAAGTCAAATTAGTGCGTTTATGTTTGGTACTTCCTACAGATCGAATCAATGCTTTTTTTAACTGGTTTATGAAATAACTCTAGTTGTTATTTGCACAATAAATTGAACGTTTCGATTTATTTCTACAAATATTTACTATTCCTTTCAAAGCCGAGTTGAACGCTTCAAGATATGCAAATAGCATGCCTATGTCCGTTTATTCTTGCGGGAAGTTTAAATTTCTACTTATCCAATATTTACTTTTGATCTATTAATGTTATGGAACGAAAATTATTCTTAGCTAATTTAAAATTCAGGATTCGTATATTTGAATGTTTATTTTTAAATATCAAGCGATGGTAAAGTCTTACTTATGAATTTATTTGATTGGATAAACAGAATATTACACAATAACCTTGGGGTGACCTCATTCCATAACTTTAATGTTCCTAATCACTGTAACAGGGCGGTAAACGACCTTTGCGGCTAATGTGAGATCATCAAGTATTTTTGTTAACTTTATACCTTACCTACCATTAATATCACTTCCTAATTACTTTCTCTCGGTTTATTAAGGAAAGGTTTTAGGTAAAATGCCTGAAACCACATATTTACGTGCTATAAGTAACATGTTATACAAGTCATGAGAGCTTTAATTTTCAACTGGTATCAGAGTAGCCAATCCGGATTTGTGAACTGTTCACCGTCAGTTTGTTGATTAGGTTAGTAAAGAAAGATAAACTCGTTGCTACCGTACCAGCGAAGTCTCAATACAACCGGTTAACGGTTATATCTAATAAGTTCTTTTTATAGAAAACCGCTATGTAATTGATACCGATAGAAATAGAATAAAGTAGGAAAAAATTCAAATGAATATTTCATGAGATTCTATATCTCCTTAAGGTGCCTTCTCTTCTGAAGATCTACAAACCGCGACTCTGAATAACGATGGGGTGCTTTAAAAGAAATTCAGGTCTCTAAATAAAATGTTCCTTTAGCTTTTCACTTTTTAACCATAGGCCTTTCGTAATTAAAATGCAAATAATCAAACAACAATCTCAGAAATCAAACAACTTGTCATTGAATCGCAATGAAATTACCGTTGCGTACGCCGCGAAAATCGAGAAAGTGTAGAAACGTAAACTAACACAAACGATAGCGAATTCACCTGTATCTAGTAATCTGATGCACTAAGCAAATGTATGACATTTGAAATCAGCCATTGCACGATTAACAGATCAAAGCGTGCAGATGTCCCTAAATAAAAACTGTATGCTTTTCTATACTAGTTATAAAGACGCGAGCATTAGTGGACACGGATGCCTTTATATTATGATCTAAGAATGTTCAGCGTAACAGTATACAGTTTCATGAAGAAACTCAATTTGATACAACTGTGTATAATTGATCAGAGACAACATACAAGACAACAACTACTAAGAAAACCACTAAAATAGTCTAGTCAATGTTTAAGTAAGCGACTTTAGGTCGATACTAAAAGCACAGAGTCAAAAATAAAGCAAAGGTATAAAATTCACGAGACCCCGAACGCGAGGAGCGCAGTCCGTCTGTGTATAGAATGTCTGAACAACAATAGCTCGACAACGGTACGATGCCAGACGCTCATTCAAAGAGGAAGTGATAGTGCCCATTGCGGTAATCACTTGTAATGCCTAATAGCAGACATGTGGATATTTCGTGATTTACATTTTAAAGCTGGGTATTTTTTATTATGCACGGTAGAACATGGAATTCACTATATTACAAAGAATAGAGTGGTAGAGCCCGCTTTAACATCTTCGCACGAATTGTCCGGCTCGCCCGGTGAAATACTACGACTACACAGAAGACAGGCGTCAAACGGAAGCAATTCCGTGTTTCGTGTGATGTCGGAGGACTAATTTTAGTCCACTTTCCCTTCTTATCTTTTTCTTATAGGAAATTATGGGAAAGGGAAGTGGATTTAAAAGGGGAGGTGACGCATAGGAAGAGGAATTATCCTTTCGCTGGGCGTCTCCTTCTTCGTAGATTAATGGTAGGCGACGCATCTGTAATTGCAGATGTCTATGGGCAGCGGTCGCTTCGCTATTTTAGCGAATCCAGGTGGCTACTTGCTCGTTTGCCACTTCATAAAATATAAAAAAAGAATATCAAGATGGTATTCGAACCAATAGCGTAAATAGTCTTTTATGATGTATTATGTCTCAATATATTCAAAAACACAAAGCAATGCATCCTACACTTTACCAAGATCATCGATAAGTCCTTTATATCTATTAACATTACAATGTAGGGAATTTATATCAGATAAAAGATAAGACATTCAACGTACATCAAAGCGATTCAAATTCGCTTTATGTACTGTGAACTCTGCCAAGTCGTGTATCGAGCGTAACCACAAACGGGCTACGAAAGCCTCGTGCAAACGTGACATGTGGTGACTATTAACCTACATGGAAGTATCGTCAGTACATAGAACTGGTTAATTTACTAAAATTATAGTATGAGAGTCTATTTTGAGATTGAGAGACTATTAAAATTAACTAGATTAACTTAGTTAGCTTAGTTAGGTCAAATGTAATTACCAGATCAAAATTAAAAGTCATTGATTAAAATAAACAAGATTTTTACTATGTAGAAATTGTTTTATTTGCAAAAAAACTATTCAAAATAGGTCAAGTTTTTCCGTCGACAGGCGTCTTTAGATTCGCCTGGCATGGCAATTTTTCTCCGCCTGTTCCAAGTCTAGTGGTCCTCATATTTATGTTCGTAATAAAAATCTCATTTACCTTCCGAGTAAAAACTTCTTACGCTCTTTTTGCTACACTGACAGAATTTGCACAAACACAAACTCAACTTATAACATAAATATTTTAAGTAAATAAGTTAATATATCTTAAGGTTAATATTCGTTATATCTCACCTTGAACTTTTACAATATGGCAAAGGGCAAACGGCTGATATAACATCAGAGTGCCGGATAACGTAATAAGGGGGTGGATTGTGTAGACGTTGTTGCGTTACCATAGCAACGTCGATGTTTTACGACGCCGCGCGCACGTAACGAGCGAATCTGCTTTGATATTCCTCAGGCCGTTTTATCATCGATAGACTCGTAGGCGGCACTGATAAAGAGACAAAGTCTTAAAATTTTCACGGTGTACGTGCTTCAATGTTTAATAACCCAATCAGACTTTTAGATTAAGTATAGAATGCTGATGAACTTAATGAAGAAAAAATCCTTCAGCTGTTATCATCAGACCATCAATATTTATACAATATACTGTTCGTATGTAACTTAACAACCGAACCGTTTGTCTAGTTATTAATAGTAGTTTTCTGCACGATAATTAACGCATATTTTGCTCTTTACCACGTTTTCCTTTATAAATACTTGCCTGTTCATATTTTGTCTTGCTCAGAGACAGTATTGATTCCGGATCAAGGGGGACCCTGTATCGAACTTTAACGCTACATGAGCATTAATATTATTATTGCCTAACTTTTATGGTTTCCCGACCCCCGCAAATGTTATCCCAATTGCTCGATGGAATTTATTGGCAAGGGAAAACTTTTCAAGTTTGCGTAACTTCAGTGATGTGGTTTTATTGATGAATATGGTATTACAGAAACCGCAACTTCTGTGCAAATGCTTGCTACTGTTGACATTGTTGTTATTATACAACTTTCATCTTTAGGGGGATAGATAGCGTTCGTTCCCATTGATTAATAGTTTAACCTCTTCACAATATCAAGTACTGGCTAGTTGCTCGCGAATTCTTCCACGCAGAATTAAAAAATATAGCCATGTTACTCGAGGATAATGTAGAACAGTGAATGAGTTTTTGAAATCGGCAGTGTAGTTTTTAAGTTATTTAAGTACATATAAAAATACAAATCTTTTGTTATTATACTTAGGGTCCTTCAAGAAGCGAGCCTATCTATTCCTTAAAGGCCGGCAACGCATTTGCGGTTCCTCGAGTGTTGCAAATGTCCATGGGCGTCGAAGATCACTTCGGTGATCCAGCCGCTCGTTTGCCCCCTTCTCTTATAAAAAAAAATTAGATAACTGTGAATGAAGTTTATAGTTAGCTACTTTATAGTGAATAGTTCATAATGCAATAAGTAGTCTGGCACGGTGCTTAGAGTAGATCGTGTTACGTAATAGAATTAATAGGTATCAGTCTAGTCAATGCTTAAAGGTTTTATTGTCAATTACAACATCTAGTAGAAAAGTTTTAATTTTAATTTTAGAAGCCAGTCAACTTGCCAAACATCTTTAAAGCCTTGTTCGCAACAGGATAGTATTAGTCGAGTAACAAGTGGTATCCGAACAAAGAATTTACTAAAATACTCTACTAAAATGCTGTTGTTCGGAAACGTTTAGTTCTAAATTACTTGCTACTCGACTACAATACTATCCTGGTGTGTTCAAGGCTTAAGAGTGAGGCGATTTTTTTATAAAACCTTATCTTAATTGTAACAGTATAAAATTATATAACAATGAAGAAACCTTCAGCTATAATAGTATTACCCGATAAATAAATCGAACTCCCTGTCTACACTAGTACTTAATTAAATTCGTCACCCGGCCCAAATAACATTAACTACCCTACGTCGAAGCGTCGAGCGTTAAACGTTATAGTGCTTTACAAATTGTCACTATAAATCTTCTATAATAGCTACAACAAAGCAAATATTTGAATATACATACTAAAGTTGAAGTAAAGGTTAATTGTAGTATGAAAATTTACAGGTTAGTTGCGATGACTATAATGGTTTACGACTTTACGTATTTGTGTGTAAACAAATAAAAGATAAAATATCGGAGATTAAACTAGATTTTTGTAAGAATTTTATGCAAAAAGTCTACGTTCAAATGTGTTCAGTACCTAGTACATTACGTTAATATTTCTTCGACCTCAAGGTTGATTAAACCTTTTACATTTTGATCATCATCAACCTACCCTTGTCCCTATGGAGGGTCTGCACAGTATATACTCCTCCTCCATGCTTCCCTATCAGGCGTATTGTCTGAATTTACCACTTTTTTCAGCATATCTTCAACCTATTAAATTTTAATAGTACATGTTACTTAATTAAATTATCAAAACATTGCACTAAAACTTGGCGTCCGGCGACAAAGGGTATAAATAATTTTATTAGTAGCAGTTTGGTTGGCGGCGGGTTGCGGGTGAACAAACTTTACTGTGCACGTCCCCTGAAAGCTTGTTCTGTCGATGTAAACATTACACGTCCACGCAACAAGGGCTGACGATTATCCTATTTTATAAATTGTAACCAGACAAATTTCACGCTAAAAGTAGATCAAGTTATCGAGCTGTAATTTGACTTTTTCTGACTGTAATCAAACTTTTTAAGAGTATTCCAGACTTTTTTATATTAAAGTAGAGTTATAATGGTTTGAGTTAATGTAATTGTTCCAAATAGTGTTGGTGCACTTACACAGTTACCTACAGTATACAGTATGCTGGGAAAACCGTAAGCGATGTCAAATGAATAAGTTGTTTATAATAGGGAATTTTACGTTATCAAATTTTACTAGAGTCGAAAGACAGCATAGCATTTTAAAATTAATGTGGAGGAGTACAGTCACATTTTTCGCAAATATTTTATTTTTATTTTATAGTACTTTTAATGTTTATCTGATTTTCAAACTATGACATTATGTAGCAATAATAGTTCAGTAGAGACTTTACAAACTATTGTAATTGGATGTACATTTAAAAGTCAAATACAATTAAACTCTATTAAACATATGGCACAAACAATGCGGAACAATATTCTACGCTATACGATAACTGAACCTTGTCCCTAGAGTCAAATGTTACGTAAAGGAAACGTTAATATGTAAATTATAAAAAAAAATCAACCACAGTATAGAAAACTTCCTACCTAAATCTATAACGTACGAAATATAATTCTGATCCAAACGGGAACAACGACTTCCATAAGACAAATTACCCAACAAATATATATTTTTAGTTTTTTGTTATATTGACTAAACTATAACAAAGAAAATCGTATGCATGTTTGACGAAGCATAATGGAGACACGGGTTTATAAATAAAATTAGCTTTTATATTCCTTGAGATGTATAAATAACTGGCATCCCTTGTCCCGATATAGCACGGCTGAAAGGGTCCACGGGGTCACCGGCCTGTGTCATGCAACACCTCGATTCATTAACCGTATGACCTGACGCAGCTTGTTACCTGTGTTGATGGACTTCTAATCTGCATGGTGACAGACATTCTAAAGTAATTACTTTAGTAACGCGATAACACTTAAGTTCATCTACCTATGTTAGCGTGACTTTGTGTTTTATTCAATTACACACTGAGCATTAAATAATATCAACTTCATCTTTTAAGTAGCGTTGTTTTTGTTATTCTGTAATCTAATAAGTACACTTACGTTTTAAAATTTAAATTAATATTGCAGCATGAATCAATTACTTACTTTATAAACATAAGAATCTTTACAATGCCTACGACGTTTGAAATCTAAGAAATGTAGACTCAATAAAATTTACGAGTAGTAACCAAAAGATTCACATTTCAAGTTCAACCTAAACGAAATGTAAGTACAGTCAGTCCTGGCTAAGCGAGAGTACAAGGGACCGCGATATTGGTCTTGCTTATAGAGGTTCCTTTCGAATCCGAATTTCTCGCTTATGGAGGTAACTCGTCGGGACCATAGAATGACTCTCGTTTATCGAGGTTTGACTGTATTATATTCCACGAAACATTGATAAAAAAGATGTATGTTTAGATTAATAAAAAGTGAGTAAATATACAAGTTTATAAAAATATTTTTCGCGGCTAGAGAAAGCGAGAAAGTGTCTGAGAGCTTTCACTATTTTCAAAGTGCTTTATAAGAATAGATCGTAAGTGGGTCAGGGTGGGATTGTGGCCGTGCCGTGGGAGCCGAGACCCTTTTATTGTGCGATGTCGCGCCACGAATACGGTAATGAGTCACCTCAATTTATTGTTATACTAACAATAGTATCGTTCATAGATATACGTTAAATGTTCGAGACACGAGACATAAATAGTGTGTACGAGAGACACTATGTTAAGAAAACGTGGAAGATATAAAACCTATAAGAGAATCTAATCATGGACTATGACTAACTGGTGACTGCCATTTCATATTTAACTAATTATTTTTATACTAGCTGTTGTGCTTCGTCCGCGTAGAATTAATTAATATAGCCTGTAACTCGGGGATAATGTAGCTTTCCAATAGTGAAAGAATTTTTAAATCGGCCCACTAATTCTTTAGGTATTTCCATACATACAAAAATACATAGTTTCACTCTTAATAATTATAGTATACATTTTTATACTTGAATTAGTTATAAACTGTAAACAAAAACAATAATTCGCACAGCTGCTCTTTAGCCTTTTTCAATGTATTTCCATTTGTAAAGAAACATGACATGTTTATTTCATACAAAAGGATCAACAATACTTCCCAATTTCTACTTATTTGCTTCAATATTCCGAGTATACTACATTCTATGCATACAAATTACTGAATGAGCCCTTCTGAAAGGTCAATCACCTATTGCCCATCACCGGATAGAGCCAGCGGTATCCTTTGCTGCCAAAATACATTCAACGCGCAGCGTCGCATAAAATTTGCCAGACCCTTTGTAAATGTTTTGCGTCGGGAAGTCGGGTAATATTGCAAACGGAAATAACTTAAGACTTAGTTATTCTACACTAGCTGTCTTCCGCGACTCCGTCTGCTCGGAACTAACAACATAGTAGCTTATGTGTTCTACATCTGTGCAAAATTTCATTTAGATCCGTTCTGTTCTGTTCTGGAGATACCTTCAAACAACCACCTAATCATACATCATCTTAAGAAGTAAGATTAGTGATATAATGTCAAGAATTCATCAAGAATTATAAAAATAACAGTTGTTAAATCGTATAAAAATTAAAGATAAATAAACTTACTACGTAATAAAATCAACAAGTTCAATAAAGCTGAATGTCATGTCAGACGCCTCCTACAACTGCTGTAGGCGATCACACAACGCATACCAATTGGCTTAACGGACGCTTTCATCGCATTCCTATTACATGTACTAGCTACTATATTTCCCGCCAATTTCTATTATACTAAAAAACAAAGATTAGAAGAACTGGAAGAATGTCTCAATATATTTTGCTGGTTAAAGAACACAGGACAGAAAGGGTTGGAAAGGGCTCCATCAAAAACGTCCAAGTATCTTAAATTAAAGAAGAGAAAGTAGATACAGGAATAGACCAAGTAGAAGACCTAATTTCTACCAAAAATACAACCTAGAAAGACCTAGAAAGAAATATTTGAAAATTGTACTGTATTTTTTTGTTTCATAAAGAGTAATAATTTAGCATCAGAAGTTTAATTATATTACAGTAAAATCTTTAGGGGAATCCTTAATTAACGTTTTTGTCCGAGACATTTCGGTGTGAACAAGATTAAATGTTTGAGAAACAAGAGTATATGTAAATTAAATAGGCTTTGTTCGTATTAACTACATCAGTATCTTATTTAAATAAAATACAGTCGAACCTGGATAAGCGATAGTCCAAGGGACGGCAATATTTGTCTCGCTTATCGAGGTTTGAATGTACTGTATTTTAACTTCAGTGTATATTTTCACAACAAAAATAGTAATCACATTAGAGCTTTGACAATGGACTTCTGATATTGTAATCGTATATTGAAATTATTTGTATTAAATTAAATCAAAACACTATAAACAATAGTTTCTTATAGCACTAATTTATACTAAGATTATAAAGAGAGAAACTTTGTATTTTTGTATGTATTGAAATAACTCAAGAACTACTGGGCCGATTTCAAAAATTCTTTCACTATTAGAAAGCTACATTATCCCCGATTAACATCGGCTATATTATTTAATTCCACGCGGACAATAGCTAGTCTTTATTAAAATTGAAGTAATTTTTCATATTTAAAAATATTTGTAAGTCAAAGCAGGATTAAAGGCGTGTTCGGTATGCACGATGTTTGAAAGGCATCGAGTGCGAACAGGCTTGCTGAAGCCCACGCACAGGTGTGACTGGTTAGTTAAGTAGAGACGCCGTTTAACTTTAACATTAAACTTAACAACACCAACTCTTCAATACCCTAAGAAGGGATCATGTCCAAATTCGTCCTGTTCTCATTTATAGCAAACTAATTTTGTCCACCTTGACAAATGTCTTCACTACGTACTTTTAAGTAACTTTTGTAGATTTTTTAATGTTTAGATTAGGTTATAGGCGTTTTAAGCTATTTTTGGAAACAAAATCTCAACGATATAAATATAAACCTACACATTAAGACAAGATTAAGTAGTCGTCATTTAGATCTATGTACGGTATCATTGCATTCCTGCCCTTAATGTAGAAACCACTTCGACATCTTAGAATCTATGCAACGGTTACGTCAAGGTTATGAAATGGACACAGATTATGAAGTCCACCTTGCTAGAATGCTTTTAGAACATACCATAACTAGCGACCCGCCCCGGCTTCGCACGGGTCTAAATCGGTATTATATTTGCAATGTAAGCGCTATAAATGTGTTAATTTACAACATCATATTAAAAACAATAAATTATCAGCGTTACTCTACTATATTGTAAATGTATACTGTATAATTATACATGGAAACTTTCCTTATGAATCACTCTATTAAAAAACCGCATCAGAATCCGTTGCGTAGTTTCAAAGATTCAAGCATATATAGAGACAAACATAAAAAGCGTTATTGTTTTATACTATACCTTTAATATAGGTCTAAAGGGAACGGGTAAAGAAATCCTATGGATCCATGATTAAACCACAAGAGTTTCGAAATTAAAAAGATCGAGTTAATTTATATAATGTTATGTGTACACATTACATAAATATAATACATAATAACTTAAACGGACTATACCATTCAGTTCTATATTACATTCAGAACGAATAAGTCATGGCTGTAAGCAGTCACGCTTTCTACTCGCCCAGCGGACTATAGAAACACAAGAATATCTTATCTCTATAAAAGCAAAATAACCGCGAACGTATATTTATAGATCAGTTATACTTAGACACCGGAAAAGATAATTTTCTTATCTACGTTGGATTAAAACAAAATGCGAAACTGATGCATCTGTGTTTCAATTCGACATTGCGAGAAGAGAGGCCTAGAAAGAGTTGGATGAATTGTTTGAAAGGTGTGACAACTGAGATGTCGGAGGATAGATTAACGTGGAGAACAAAAACGTGGTGCCTGACCCCACGAGAGTAGGATGAGATCGTGGAGATGGAGATGATGATGATGATTATGCTGACTGGGCAGACAATGCTTCTGTTTAAAAATTCTGTTTTATAAAATTAAAAAAAAATAAAACCTTACCGTGTAATTTCGCCTTCAGCAAATCAAGGAGACACAAAACCTCTTCGGTAATTTAGAACGTTCCAAATTCAAAAATGCATCACACTTCATCACAAAGCTCCAATAGGGCTACTCACATCAAACAGACACCGCCAACACACCGGAACCATTCCACACTGTTGTTGTATCGCCGCGACAACCCTGCAGTACACGGTTGATTATCTAACGACACGCGCACACCTGAAACAATGGATACGTTCATTAAATATTTTATTGTCTAATTATAAGTTTTTTTTTATCAACTACAGAGGTATTTCTATTGAATATCTGTTTAATGAAGGCTATTTCTATCCAAATTATATCCAGACTATAAAACCGGCTACAAACGTTCAGTTTTTTAAATGTGCAGTAAAAATACGTACACACGACAATTTTAACTGCACAGTCGAACTGTACAGTTCTCGGATTTGCCTACACACAGTTTTAACTGTGCAGTCGAACTGTACAGTTAAAACTGAGCGTCTGTAGGTAGCTTAAGGCATTCGAATTGCCAACATAAAATCTCTATTTCACTATACAATATTTTCCGGGAGTCTTGCAAGCGTTGTAAAACATATCCACTTTCTATTTTATGTCGAAACAATGCAATTTATTTAAAGACATGCAACACTTGGCTATTGAATTATTATGTTCACGGTAGCGCTGCAATCGACTAGGATTTCAATGAATATCCGCCTGCCTTATAAGATAAAGCTAATAACATTTCTATAGATTTTCCTGACGCCCATAGTTTCCTGACTGATAAATGAAATTGACCTAAATAGATGCCAGCAAGTATTAAATGCTTATTTCGTCATTGAACACGCTTAACCCTTAATTTGGCTAAGTTTGCAACAACAGATAATAAAATTAAATTAAATTTTTCTTGATTTTAAAGAGCGCCTAATGTCTGAACAAACAAGGTAAAATCCATCTATTATTTGATATTTGGTATTTGGGGATCCATCTGATATTTGGGGATAGTTAATAAAAACGTTAAAAAATAACGTATACCTTAAAGAGTAGTGGATAGTATGACCTTAAATAAATTGCTAAAATACATACATTTAAGTCTTATGTAACGTTTAATAGTATCTTAATTGTCACCATTTGCTACTTAGGTTTAAATTGTGTGTTCACTTGGGACTCATTAAAATGCAATGTATCCCGACGCTCGCACAATGGCAAATTTCGGCAGGGGAATGACGTAATCTAAAAGATGAATTAATTTTGAATGCGAAACGATTTCACTCAAAATGACTTAATTTACTATATGGCCTAACAGTCTAAGAAGTATAGATTTTTCCCATGAATTACTATTAATTTTTGTAGTTTAGCGGTCCTTATTTTTAAATCATTTTAAATGTAAGTAAAAATTCATACCAATTTAGAAAATTTACTCGAAATGTTGGTATTATACAATGAATTTTATATACAAAGTACGCTCAGCTCATTGGATTGAAAAATTAATTTTATACAAGCGTACCGGGGCCTGTTATCATCCTACAGAAACTCAAACGCGAAGGGGATGAAAATTTAATAAAAATATAAATAAGTTAACTGTAAAGTGCAGAGATTGAAAAGTGGAGTTAAAATTTAATATTTTAAATATTGAGTTACATTTTAGAATTGTTTTCATTATTTTTAAGGGCCAAGGCCACCGGGTAATCGTGTCACCCTAGTTAGTTATTTTTACATTAACATATTTTAAAATATAACAGAAACACGTAAAAATGTCTCGTCGAACAAATAATTAATTCATTCCTACATGTTGTAGAATTTCAACAATTTCAATTTCCAGACCGATAAAAATGTTATACTTATTTAGGGGTCAATGTCAGGTCATATGATAAAATATGAAATACGGCAAATACATAACAAGTAACATTGATCGGTTAGCATGTAATCTAGGAACGCGGGAGCACGACTACGAACTTCCGCCCGTAACGTGCGTGGGTATGACAAAGACCATAAATGTATCACAATTGGCATACTATAAGTCATAAGAGATAGCGGGTAAAATATAATTTAAAATATTTTTAACAGTGGTAGAGTCCGCTTTAACATCTTCGACCGCTTTAACGAATTCTTCCCACGACAACACAGAAGACAGGCGTCAAATGGAAGCAATTCTGTGTTTCGTCTGATCTGTGTGGTGCCGGAGGTCTAATTTTAGTCCACTTTCTCTTCCTATCATTTTCTTATAAGGAATTGGGCACTTGCTCGTTTGCCACTTTGTATTAGTAAAAAAAATCAAAACAAACAAAAAAAAATATAAGGAAGAAGTAAATAGGTGTAGACTGGTGTATTATGATGTGCAGTCAGGGATATCTTGCTTTGTTTATTTATGGTTTTTTTTTACCTTAAGATAACTTTCTGATGGTCACTGGGTAAATACGGCAACGATTAGTCTATCAATTTATTATGTAAATATAAATCCAGACTTGATATTACGCTTTAGTTCTCGATATTTCTCTTGTAACTTGCGCCTCAAATCTCGTTTCGGTCGCCATCCGCCGCATACTGTCGTGCATGACAAACCAAACCATGCGTACGCACATACCTAAATATTGCACACATCGATAAGCCGACGTTTATCGTACCAGCGAAAATATAGCAAGTTTAATGAAATATGTTTTAATTTTTTTAAATTGAAGTCTGAATCAAACTGAAAATACTTTACTAAATTTAGTGTTTTTCTGTCTTTAAAATCTGTCATGTCTTAAAACAAATGGTAAAAAAACATACAGACGAATTGAGAACTTATTTTTTGGAAGTCGGTGTAAAAACTGCCGAAAAAAAAATATTTGTAACATTTTCAACCGCGATATTTGAGTAAATTTGCAGTCATGCTAGAGGGGCCACCCCATTACAACAAAGTAATAAAGTAGAACACTTCTAAAAAAACCTAATAGTAATATCAAAACAATGTAATAACAGTTAAATTAACACTATCACGACCTTGTACCATGGCCTGATTATTCTGTTGCTAAGTGATAGCACAAGCCAAATACATTATGTAGTAACCTAAAAACATGATTATCGTAAAACTAATAAGGAAAGCAGATAAGACAACAATGTTATCATTAATGGCTTTTTTTAGTCTTTGTGATTTCTTTTAACATCACGACGCGACATTAATCGTTAAATAAATCGTAAATATTTTATTTTATATATAAGTACCCAATGTTGCAATATGTGAAATTAATAGGCACCTATTAATAAATTATTAATAGGGTTACCAGATTA
>QDHC01001532.1:702306-730153 GCA_013186455.1 Papilio dardanus tibullus | reverse complement strand
GCATCACTAAGGGCACATCTGAATGAATTGGAAGCTAAGGGTATGAACACACGCGGCGTGTTAAGGAAATTACTGCAACAGTACTGTAGAGAGAATAACTTGCCCGCGGCGCTGGAAATACTTGATAAATGTAAACAAGAAGGAGTAAGTAAAAATAGGAAGCAATAAAATAAAACATAAAATTCGTCAATATATCTGTATCTATCTATATCTTAAAGAAAAAGTGAAATGAATGTAAAAATGATTATTATCTTTATATAGTAACTAAAGTACAGTCTGACAAATATATCTGACCCGGTAGTTAGTTAAAATTAAAGGATACTATTCGATTGGCTGATTGGAAAAAAAGTGTCACAAAATCTTTGTTTCTTTCACTCGGATAATAATAGAGTCTTACTTAAATACGAAAGTTGCGATAGATAGATGTTTGTTTGAATATATCTCCCGAACAGATTTTGATAAAATTTTACATAGATGTACAATACCTGGAAGAACACATAGGTTAAAACTACTTAAGGTTTTTTTTTTATTTTGGAGTCGCGGGAAACATCTAGTCATATAGATATCTACTCTACAGCTAGCTATATTTTATAGGTATTTCTGTCAGCGGGTATGAAAGCGTCTATATTTGATTTACACGTGAAGTTAGGAGAACTGGAAGCGGCCGAGCTCGCTCTCGTTGATCTCAACAAATCATTTCCTAATTTCACTCTAGATGAGTACAAAGTAATAGATTTTGCAACACTTATGGTGTATAGGAATAAAATACAACCGGCATTCGATTTGATCATCGAACAAAGTAAAAATAGGTAAGTACAGACATTAATCTATGGTTGTATAAAATTTAGTGTTAAATGGACGCAAAATTAGTCCAGAAACAATAAAAACGAAGCTGTAATGTATTGAATAATATTTCTCTAATATGATAAATATAGCCGTCGGAGACGACTACTTGCATTAGTTAATACTGCTTCTAGTATAAATTGAAGCAATGTTTTTATTTGAATGTCAGTAACAAACACTGATCTCTATTATTAATAGATAGGTCATTACTTCATTATTTCAACTTTTGCAATTCGACTTAAACCTGCCTGTCGATACTATCTTTTATTTATAATTAGCGCCAAATTGTCGAACATTAATTTGACACAAACTACCTCTTAATATAACCATTTATAGATATCATTGATAAAACTTCAATATAGGACCAAAATACCTTCTCTAGCCTGTCTATTTCTAGAGGTCAGTGCTGACAAATAATACTTTTTAGGCGTGTTATGGGCGGTAGGAGCGTGTCAATGAATTGCTGGCGGTTATTAAACGCGATGTCGACGCACGGCGGCGCGGACGAAACGCGCCGTATGTTCGCACTCCTTACAGAGTTGCGATACTGCAAGCCTACTAATACGATACTGGGGCCACTCGTCAGAGTGCATTTGAACGAGTAAGTTATCAATTTACAGTTACCCTTTGTCTTCATTAGACTGAGTTCGTGATAAAAAGACAGATTTTGCTTCGGCTTAAGGTCGTTTTTTGCGTGGCATCGGTCTAAAACCGGTTCACCATGGGGCCGTTCAAGCTTCGTTAGCAAATTTCCTCGAATTTTTAACCCCCCTTAACCCTTGATATAAAAAGTAAGCATAGTTCTAGAAACCCCTCTCTCCAAGTTTAATTAAACATTCATATATGCATTTTTTATCGTAGGTATTCTGTTTTATATTGAGCTTTAAGCGACGGGAACAAGGTTTAATTTTACGTTTCAATATTTATACCTTTGGTATTTATAAGAAAAGATGTGATATGTAAAATTAAACCTTATTCTCATATTATAAAGTTCATTTTCTATATCCTTAATAATAATATTTATTTATTAGAATGCAATAAATTAATTAATATTCTTTATTTTTCCAGTGATGATATAGAAGGTGCTATAAAGGAATTTGTAAATTTAGCGAATAAGTACAATAAGACTCCTTTAAAACACGAATTGTTGTGTAAAATATTAACCGCTATGGGGGACGGAGGCTCGGAGGATATTTTCATAATAAATGAAAAGAGTAATGGCAGAATGAATCAATTAGTACAAAAAGTATTAAATATTGATAAAAAAGTTCACGGTCCTGGAGACGTACAGGTAGGTTTTTAGCCATATATGAAAAAAAAAGATTTTACGCTTAACCTTTTTTTAAGGCAGAGGCGATATATTTACCACCAACAAAAATTTTGCCTATCTTTCTATGTGAGTGATAAAAGGAGTCCTAATTTGTTGCACTGCCAACTAAGGATGTATGCCTTCTTAAAAAATTAAAAAAATACTCTTGTGTGACATTTTTTTTCTTGGCATCACTAGCTGTCAAAAAATTGCGCCAATTTTGAAAGAAAATATGTTACTCCGTGAATCTTTCAGCCTTATAAAGGGTTAAAAAAGTCGAAATTACCAATTTAAACAAACAATATTCATCCTTATAACTATGACAATAAATATCAAAGGAGTTAGGACGCCAGGAAAGTTTACACACGGGCGCTTTTTCACCGCACTCAAAAACGTTGAGATATAGCAAATACATTTCCATGTATCTGTTCACACGGCGATGTTTTTAGAGCGGCAATTTTTTTATTACGCAGCGTTTGATTTTGAGCACTGGATGAACGAAACAAGAGTCATTTTAGATCTATCGTAATAAGCGAAGCGGTTAAAAAAGCGTCCGTATAAATGTAGGCTTAGAAATATTAAACATTTACTAGTTATTACTTCTTTCCAGCTTACTTTAATGGCTGCTTTAGCAGATGTAGGTTATAAACGGACTCTACGTAAATTAATTTTGGACCCCAAAGTAAAGTTTCATCCGGATGCCTTACTGAGGCATTGCGAGAGATTTGCCGATGAAAAGAAAATATCTGCTTTAGAAATTGTCGCTGAATGCGTCAAAGATATTAGATTCTTCAATGTTCAAGATTTATATAATTTGATGCTTGAAGTTTATCGTAAGTAATAAATAAATAACGACTTATAGAAAGAGATTTCGGTTTGGTATACCGTTATCTCTGTCACACAACACTAAGTTTCCACTGCCGAAAGACTTACATATAAACATCCTAGCAGTCGCCCGCGATTCCGTCCGTGGGATATTAAAAAAAAACTAAGTATGTAGCCCATGTTCTTAATGCCGAAACGCTTTAATAGTTGCTATCCCGGTCATTATTTTTGAGAAGACGTAGACAACAATCTTACTAATATTATAATTGGAGAACTCTGAATGGTTTGATTGAAGGTATCTCCAAAACAGCTTGACGGGTCTCGATGAAAAGTACAAGTGTAGATTATGGTCTGGAAGACACATAGGCTACTTAAGTTTTTCCGCGCGGTCGGAGTCGCGAGCAACATCTAGTTTATAAAATTACCATTTCAGAACGTGACAGTAACTATAATAGCGCTCTTGTACTTTGGAGTAAGATGCAAGAAGCAGATGTGACGCCATCACAGAAGTTCATACGTAACCTTTGCTCGCTCTGCACCGCAAACAACAAGGAAATTCCAACGGACCTCGCTCTACTATTGGATAAGGAGACAAGGCAAGCAAATTCTTAATTTTATACCTTTTTAAAAATTATTTGTGACATTTTAAATTTAGTTTACACTGACTTGTAGAATCTGTGATATTAAATTATTGTATTGTAATTTAATAAAACGTTTTAAAATATATATATTTTTGTTTTTATTTCCAAACTAGTTGTTCTCGACTTTGCCCGTGTAGGAAAATATAGCCTATGTTACTCGGGGATAATGTAGCTTTCTAATGGTGAAAGAATTTTTGAAATCGGCGCAGTAGTTCTTGAGTTATTTCAATACATACAAAAATACAAAGTTTTCCTTTTTATAACATTAACATAGATTACATTTAGGTAAGATTCAAATACAGTACTAAAGATATTAAAACTTTTTAATTCCACTGATCAATAAGATTTAGTACTATTCAGGTCTTCTATGATTTTCTGATTCAGTTCCTCCAATACTTCCAAAGCTTCCTTCTTAATCGGTTCATAATCAGCTTTTAGAGTAATTGATGCTATGTCCTCTTCTAATATAGTCTTCCTGTTTTCAAGATTAGCGACTTGGTCCTCCAAACTATTGAGTTTTGCGTACATGTCATTGCCATCTAGTGCCGCCTAAAAAAACATTCAATTCCTTATATCCAGTAACTAGCTTGAAAATTGCTTAAAGTTTGGACATGTACCTGAATTTTCTTCAGTTTATTAGCCGCTTCTAAAACTGCACTTTCAGTGGGTGTTAGTTTTTCTTTCAAAACTTGCAGCTCAGTTTGCAATTCCTTTTTCTGTATTTCACCTAGTTCAATAAATACATTGTTATTAAATTATATTTCGTGATTATCTGAAAACTTGGTTAAAATAATTATCGGAAATAAATTAAAAATTCCGTACCTTCATCTCGCAGCTTTTCGAGGTCAGAAAGCGTCACTAGTTCTTCTTCCATTACTCTTGTCTTTTCTGGAAGGGTTAGCAGTTCTGCCAATAAACGTTCACGAGTGGCTTCTACCTAAAATTATAAAAAAATATTAAATTCCTGCTTACTATGATAGCTCCGCATTTTTCATAAAAGTCAAGTGACCCTACTTTCTTAAGATTTGCCTGAAACCTTTCATAATCCTTCATCAATGTCTCAACAGATTTTTTGCTTTCATCATATGCCATAGTATACCCATCTCTCTTCTTCAATGAATCTATCTCGCTCAGATCTAGATCGATATTGGAGCTGCTATGTTCCAATGCAAAAATAATATCTTTCTCTAAGTGATCAATCTTATCTTTTTCTTTTGCGAGGTTTTCTTCGTAAGTTGATAAAAACGCATCCATTGTTTCTTCTCGTTTCTTCAATTCTCTATATTTTTGATGACGTTCGGAATTACCTTCTTCAAGGTCCTAAAATTAACAATTGTTTTAGTATATTTTGCGACACATGTCAAAACACGACAAAACATCCCCGACCAACCCCATCACCAGATGGTATGAGCGGTAGGGAGAGAGAGAGATGTAAGAAAACATCTTTATAAGGTCACCTGTTCTGCTTGTTCTATCAACTCTTGAATTTTCGCTATTTGTTGTTTTAAGTTGGCTGCATTACTATCTAATGAAGCAATAGCAGCATTGTCTTCTCGAACCTACAAAAAGTATATCATTAACTTTCTCTCGCTGAACTGCTCCATCTGGATTACAAAATTGTGATATGCGCCTCGCCTACAATTTACCTGTTGCAACAATTTCTCTCGTTCCTCTTGCGGATCCAGGCGGTTATTTATTTCATTCTTAAGATTGTCACGTTTCTCTTCTCCAGTTGCTAATTGTTTATGTAATTCCAATAAGTGCACCTTTATCTAGAACAAATGTGTAGTTTCCATGTTTTAATATTAGAAATTAAAAAATATCTACGATAATATTGGGGTTTTAAATAAACTGAAAAATTTTAGTACCTGGGACACGGATATCTCTTTGTTGAATTCCTCTTTCTCTTTCGTCAGATGATCTATTTGTGTTCTAGCTTGTTCTGCTTCTTCCCTTAAAGCGGCAGCGGTAGCTTCAAGTTCGTTATATTGTTTCCTTTGTTCCGGTGACATTTCTGACAATAGTTCTGATATCGTTGATTGCTCCTAAGAAGAAATAACTTTTAGGAATATTCTAATAGCGTCTAGTTGGCAGATTTTGCAATGTAATATTGTTAATTTTATGATCTTTGAACATTAATATTATTTAGATACCTTGTTCATTTGTTCCCTTAGCTGCCTTAGCTGACTCTCTTTTCTTTGTTTCTCTACAAAAACTTGTTCGACTTCCTCTTGCAACTTTTTGTTACTGACTTCTAGTTCTTTTGTTTGTTCTTCTACAGATTGCTTAGATGTTTCTCCGTTAATAATACGAATGGCTGTGTTATAATCTGACAGTCTCCCTTGTAGATCTGTAATAAAAGTTTTTTGTTTTGAATTCAGATATTAGAAATGACTAAGAAACTTCTGTTCTTTAGTTCTTTATTGCCTAAAGGGTTTCTAAGAATAGTATTTCATTTTGTTTGTGTAACTATTCATGTCATTTTCAATTATCAAGATTACTATTAAAATGTTAATCAGTAAGTCCTCATATAAATACTAATTTGTTTCTTTATCGTAATTGTTTACTTAACCCATTTACTCAAGATAAAGTGACAAACATTAAAATGGTAATCCTAATTACTATTGTGATAAGACATGTCTATTCATTGCTTAATGCCTTTTGTATGTATAGATAACGATATGCTAAAGAAAGTAGAACACAGTAGAAAGGAAGGTATTTTTATAGTAAACATCCACTAATAGCTATAAACCAAACATAGCTTTATCACTTTTAATATCGACAAGATCGACGAATCACTAGTTCGATCGAAAATTAATTTACCAGTCAATTCTTGAGCGAGTTCCCGTACACGCTTTTCATAATGTTTCTTAGCGGATTTTTCTCTTTCTCCCGACTCAACTTTGTCGCTTAGTCGAGCTATCTCCGCTTTTATTTCACGCACCTTGACTTGCATCAATTCTTCCCAATACCTTTTATCTTGCAGTTGCCTCGTGCGGAAACCTCGTGCAGTTCCTGTGCGAAGCCCTGATATCCCTTGTTGTGTTATTGGTCTGTCGATCTGAAATTATACGAGTATAAAGTAGACTATGAGTAGAAAAAAATTGAGACGGAAAATGGAAAAAACCCTGATAACAATAATACATTTTTCTTCCAATCGTATTCCTATATCTTCTTCCTACAATTTTTGTTATGTCAACCAGTATCTATAGAAGAACTAAAAGAGGTTTGCCCTAAGGAGTTACCATAGAGAATCCGGTCATAGCAGTAGGCTGCCGGCTAGCAGTAGGTGGTGCAGGTCCAAATCCAGCGGTCGCGAGACGCGACGCCGTGCTTCCACGGTACGCTGATGTAGGTCTCATACTGCCGCTTCTATTTATTTATTCACAGTTAGTGGAAGTAGCAGTCAGAAAAAGAGAGATCACAGGAGTTGTCAAGAAATAAATGTACTTGCACATAGCTGATATAATTTTTATTCAGACATAAAAGCGTCTGCTTTAATGCAATATTTCATGTCCTAGTGTGGTATTTGGTTATCTAAACTTTACCAATCTATTTGATTATTGTGCGAACTAAGTTGGAATTACCTGGATACCGCGGATCCAGTATTGGTATACTCTCGATAGCCTCTCCTTGACACAGGTCGCGAGGCATCGGTCCGTCTGACCGCGCTCGCTCTGTCCACAACACTGCCCTCGGAAAAATCCATAACGATAGGATCTTGTAACGTTAAAGCAACAGGTAAATTAATTAAATAATAGACTTGATTGTCACGCGCAATGGCTTTGTTGTTTATACGTTGCTATAGCAACGCTGATGACGCCGATATGCTTGACGTCATGGATTGGATTGGTGATGTGATGGGTTTCCTATTTCAAGTCAGCTTGTATTGAACTGTATAGTTTATGTAAAATAGCATTAACTTAGATTCTCCCAAAATATTGATAATGATATTTATCGAAATATCACCAAGATGGTGAAGTAAGTTTCGGGATGTTTTAACTAAATATGAATAAAGGATAAGAACTAGATGTATGGTGCTTCGTATAATAAGACTATAAATAGGTTGCTTAGTTGGAATGTGTATATCAATTGCACCTGCGGCGAATAGAATTCAAAAGAAATTTCCAAAGTGAATGAACGTACCTTTCCATATAAATGTAACATGTGTTATTGACAACATTTAACAAAATATTTGGGAATGTGTAGAATTCTGCCACCATTGTTTAAACACTTTGATAAAATTCATTTCAATTAGCATAAATACCAATTACGATACGAACAACTCGGTGTGTTGTTACGAATTTGACTCGAAGCAGTCAACACCAACTACCGTTAACACTTAAAATGTTATTTTTAAACATATTAAAAGTATTGATTTTAGTTCATCCAATTTGTGGTTTCGTATTCGACGGTAGATTTAGACATTTGGTAAAAGAAATTACTTCCCTGGTATTGCATGGAGGAATTACTAGTAATCAAACTCTCTGGTTGAAACAAGAGCTTGACCATTTTGATGAGACCGAAAATCGTACTTGGAATATGCGATATTTTAAAAGAAACGATTTGTGGAAACTAAATGGCCCAATTATCCTATTTATCGGTGGCGAAGGCGAGTCATCGCCAAATTTTTTATACAAGGGTATAGCATATGAATTGGCAAAGGAAACGAATGGTGTAATGTTTGTTTCGGAACACAGATATTATGGGAAAAGTGTACCCTTAAAAGTTAAAAGTGTAGATGACTTTAAATATTTAAGTGCAAAACAATCTCTCGCCGATAACGCACATCTCATACGGACGATCAAATTGAATCCATTTTTTTCTAAGGCCAAAGTAGTTGTAGTTGGTGGTTCTTACGCTGGAAACTTGGCGGCTTGGATGAGGTTGCTGTACCCCGAATTGGTAGATGCAGCAGTAGCGAGCAGTGGCCCAGTTTTAGCAAAGAAAGATTTTTACGAGTATTTAGAAAAAGTAAACGACGTTTACGAACAATATGGCACTAATGACTGCTTAGCTAGAATAAAAGACAATTTTAAACGATACGAAACTTTATTTGAAACTCAAGACGGTATTGAAAAGTTAAAGAAGGAAGAGAATATCTGTCCTGACAGTGATATGAGTGTACCTGAAAATAAGCAATTGTTTTTCATTACTAAGACATCTGATTTTATGGATAAAGTACAATATGGTCGCACTGTCGATATTAAAAATCACTGTGAAAAAATGAATGAAACCAAAGAAAAGTCTCAACTTGATGATGAACCGATTTTTTGGAGAGAAGAAACTAAATGTAACGACTACGATTTTAACAGCATGGTTGATAATTTTTACAAAAATAAATCGGACTGGATCGCTTGTTGGACATATCAAACATGCACTGAGTTTGGATATTTCCAGACTGCCACTTCAAATAAACAACCTTTTACGAATAATATGCCGGTAGATTTCTATGTAAAGCTTTGCATGAGAACATTTGGTTCCGAATTCAACCATACACGAATTGATAGTGGAATAGAAAAGGTTAACGATTTATATGAAGGTTTACACCCGAATGTGACCAAAGTTGTTTTTGTAAACGGCGACATGGATCCGTGGAGTACGCTTGGTATTTTAGAAGACGTATCGTACGATGCACCTGCGGTAGTTATTCCGCGTGCCTCTCATTGTAGAGATTTAGTTGCGAATTATAAAGATGATGAAGTAGAGTTAAAAGAAGCTATAGAACACATAAAATACTTGATTAAAAAATGGATAGGAGTGGGAGAATTTATATAAAGATTTTGTATGTATTAAGGATATAATGTAGAGTATAGATCCAAGGATTAGTCTATAATATTTGCTCCAGTCGAGTGTAAGCAATAAAATGTGAAAATGAAATAAAATTATCAACATTATTAGAAATAATTGTATATTTTACTCATACATATTTTCCTTATGATAGGTTACTCAATAACCAACACCCTGCGGTATGAAGATGATGGTGATGTTATTCTAATCTAAGCAATTTGATTCAGGGGCAACACGATTCTATTTAATTTGGCGAAGTACTCAAAGGAATCTTTATCAATTTATTTGTTGGGTATATTCAATAACGGTTTTATACATTTTATTGTCATTTACATACCCACTTTAATAATTTTATGTGTAATCCGTTGGATTTATAACTTATAATCTTTGAATTTTATTAAAAAAAATGTGACTTCATACGTCTATAAAATACAATAAAATGGTAACATGTGTAGCACCTCTGAAAATATAATTTTGAATGTACAACAATGTTACATAATTATGTTTATTAAAATATGAATATATGTTTAGTAATGATCTACCTAAAGATGAATGAAAAATAAGAATGTAAGGTGCTCCGTTTAATAACATACTATAAATATCTTGAATACTGAGTTTTGGTTTACACCCGCGAAGTACAGAACGCAACAGAATTTCCACAAGTGAAAAAACGTGCTTAACCTATCAATGTAACACGTGTTATTACCAACATTAAACAAAATATTTAGGAATGTGTAGAGTTCTGCAACGTCCTTTAAGCACCTAGATAAAATTCCTTTACCTAGCATAAATACTTACAATACGAACATCTTCTAATAAAAGTCATAGCTCAGTGTGTTGTTACGAATTTCACTAGTAGGAGTCGAAATCAGCTACCGTTAAATCTTAAAATGTTATTTTTACACATTTTAAAAGTAGTGATTTTTATTCATCCAATTTGTGGTTTTGTATTCAATGGTCGATTTAGACATTTGGTAAAGGAAGTTAATTCTTTGATAATGCTTGGAGGAACCCATAGCCATGAAACTCTCTGGTTGGAACAAAGGCTAGACCATTTTGATGAAAAAGAAAATCGTACATGGAATATGCGATATTTTAAAAGAAACGATTTTTGGAAACCGAATGGCCCAATTATCCTTTTTATCGGTGGCGAAGGTGAGGAATCGCCAGGATTTCTGTACGGGGGTATGGCTTATGAATTGGCAAAGGAAACAAACGGTGTGATTTATTCGTCGGAACATAGATATTATGGGAAAAGTGTACCCTTACAATTTACTGGAGTTGACAACTTTAAATATTTAAGTGCAAAGCAATCACTCGCCGATAACGCACATCTTATACGTACACTTAAACTAAATCCACTTTATTCTAAGTCCAAAGTAGTTGTATTTGGTGGTTCATACGCTGGCAACTTGGCAGCTTGGATGAGGTTGCGATACCCAGAATTAGTAGACGCAGCAGTAGCGAGCAGTGCCCCAGTTTTAGCAAAGAAAGAATTTTACGAGTATTTAGAAAAAGTAAACGACGTTTACGACCAATATGGCACTAATGACTGCTTAGCTAGAATAAAACATAAATTCAAACGGTACGATACTTTATTTGAAACTAAAGATGGTATCGAAAAGTTAAAGAAGGAAGAGAATATTTGCCCCGACAATGATATGAGTGTACCTGAAAATAAGCAATTGTTTTTCCTTGGTATGGCGTCTGATTTTATGGAGAAGGTTCAATATGGTCGCACTGACGATATTGAAAATCATTGTTTATATTTGAATGAGACGATAAAAAAGCCGCAACTTGATGACGGATTGTTTTTTTGGAGAGAAGAATCTAAATGTAACGACTATGATTTTAACAGAATGGTTGATAATCATTACAGAAATAAATCGGATTGGCGCGCTTGTTGGACATATCAAACATGTACTGAATTTGGATACTTCTTGAGTACCAGTTCTAATAAACAACCTTTTACAAACAATATACCGGTTGATTTCAACGTAAAGCTTTGCATGAGGACATTTGGTTCCGAATTCAACAATACACGAATTGATAGTGGAATAGAAAAAGTTAACGGTTTGTATAAAGATTTACACCCGAATGTGACCAAAGTTGTTTTTGTAAACGGCGACATGGATCCGTGGAGTACGCTTGGTATTTTAGAAGACTTATCAAACGACGCTCCAGCGATAGTTATTCCTCGTGCCTCTCATTGTAGAGATTTAATTCCGAATTATAATGAAGATGAAGACTTAAACAAAGCAGTAAAACACATAAAATACTTGATTAAGAAATGGATAGGAGTGGGAGAATCCCTATGACGATTTTGTACGAATATTAAGGATCGAAGGATTAGGTGTTTGCTCTAGTAGAATTTTAAGCAAAAAAAGTGGAATTGAAATAAAATTATCAACATTATTAGAAATAATTGTATATTTTACTCATACATATTTTCCTTATGATAGGTTACTCAATAACCAACACCCTGCGGTATGAAGAGGATGTTGATGTTATTCTAATCTAACCAATTTAATTCAGGGGCAACACGATTCTATACAATTTGACGAAGGACTCGAACTTTATTCATTTGTTTATTGGGTGCATTCAATAACGGTTTCATACATTTTGTCATTTACAAAATTTCTACTTATCAATAAATAATTGTATTTTTGTATATATTTCGTCACGTAAAGTGATAAATAAATAAATTCGTAATATAATTTGATACCCACTTTAATACTTAATCTGTAATCTGTTAGATTAATTCGCTTATAAGTTTTGAATTTTATTAAATAAAATGTGACTTCATACGTCTATAAAATACAATAAAATGGTAACATGTGTAGCACCTCTGAAAATATAATTTTGAATGTACAACAATGTTACATCGTTAATTATATTTATTAAAATATGTAAGTAAAGTTCTAAAAAAATATACAAGAGTATACAAAGTATAATAAAGAGACGAGTTAATTCTTATCTACTCGTAAAAAATAGTTTCGAAGTTTGAATACCTTTAAAACTTTTTGGACGACTTCGACTTTATACATTACAAAAATATTTCCAAATAACTCTTAATACTAGTATTCGTATTTATACTAGTAATGTATTATTGTCAATTTATGTATTACGATAATTATAGGTACAATTATACAGCTAAGCTTTAAAATACATGAGTATTGAAAAATAAAATGAAAATGAACTGATATTGATACGAAACGTGTGTTTTAAATAAAATTAAATTCCTAAAGTATAAAATACATAATTGTAATTAGTCTATATACAACAGGGAATTATTATAATAAAACATACAAATACTATATCTAAAATATTATTTTTTATATTCTAAAAACTACGTCTAGTATAAAACTACATTGATATCAGTTTTTCTGATATAAATAAGTATACAAAATGAAAAATATATTTTTAAGAATTGCGTACATCCCAACCCTGTATTGACTAGGATTGATACCTAACTTAAAAATACATTAAAAAAACAGATTTTACACAAAATCTCGCTTACTTTCAATAGAATAAGCATAAAAAAGAAATAAAAGAAGATTTGAGAATATTCATCCACTAACATTATTATTGGCAGTGATAATTTATTAAGATTATACAAAGCATTTTACTTATAAATTAAATGAATACTTATAAAAAATGGTAAAAAACATCTATAGAAATTACACGCACGCTTATACAACTGTATATAATACGATCTATGCTATCTATGCTATTTAATATTGCCAGAATAAAAAATTCTTCGAATTAATCCGAATTCGATAGTCTTACGGATATTTCATAATTTACAAAAAGCAAGAATATTTACAAATTATCCAATAATTAGCTGTCACATCGATATTATTGAAATCTATACGAATCGAGAATAAAACTTGTAAGAAAATGGACAATCAGTAAGGTTTCGGCACCGACTAGTTAACGACAGAATCAAAACTACTTCAAGTGTAGAAAACATACTTAATTTAGTACCAACATTCGACCGCACCATTTTATCATTTTCGGTCTACGATGGATGTAATATAAAAATCGATTTAAAATTTCCACAACATCGATGCAACAAACGAGTTAGTTCCTAATAGGTCCCGTGTGATCTAGTCCCATTCTCCGATGAACATTTGACGTGCGTGCGGTGCGGGCGGGGGAGGGAAGCCGCGGCCGGGCACGGGCAGACGGCCGTATAGCGCATAAGGGTCGTAGTGCTCGCCATCTGAAATCAACACACTCGTATGTTAGTATTGTTACTTCATAATGCTGAAAGAAATGTAATTTTTTGAAGTGACGACAAGTCACATTTCGCAATATTTTATTTAGTATAACAGCAGATAAGTTATCGTATGTTAAAACAAAATAAATAAGCCCGTGTCAAGTAGCGTGTTACATCGTGCTGTTCATGATCACGATTTCACGAAGACTTTCGAAAACACCTATGTTAAGTATTAGATGCCATTAGCACTATTTATTGCAAATACGAAATACGATCTTTGGTATTATACATTTTCTTAAAGTTAACACGTTTTCGAATAAGTTGTTTTATCAACTAAGGGGTGAAGCAAAGCTTGCAATGGCGAAGTCTGGCGGTAGTCTGCAACCGCCCTGATGAGTATGGTCTGAAAAATGCAGTGGAAAATCACAGAGCGAGATAGAAGATGATAGACAGAAGAAGAGAAGTGGAGAGGTGGAGTAAGAAATAACAGTGTGACTTACAAGAAGCGAAAGGCGTGGTGCTACCAAGCGAAGCTTAAAACGGAAAGATTTATACCAGGACTGTAGCGAAGAGTCCGCGAAGTTAAAGTGCGGGGGTTAGTTTCTATGTACACTATCGGGGCTGCTGGATGACCATGGGGCGCAGCTTTCGCTCTCTGTCAGGGTAGAATTGGAACATCAGCTTTTCCTTTTTCGGGTTACGCTCGTACGCACCGATTCCGCTCTCGTAGGAACGGGCGTGCCAGAGCGCGGCGGGCGGCATAGGCGCGTGGGCGAAGGGCGGCATATGCGGCAGGAAGGGCCCGGGGTGCGCGTGTGCCACGCTGTACCGCTTGCTAGGCACCGGCGCCTCCTTCAGCGTCAGCCGCTCCGTCATCGTGGGCAGCACGTGCTTGCCGTTCGCCTTCACGAAGTTAGGCACGCGAGCGCGTAGCCCGCAGTAGTACGGGTCATCTGAAAGTCAAGTTTTATTGATGTTATGTTTATGGGGCGATGATTGTTCTATGTCCAAAATCTTGAATCAATCTTTACTACACCTTTATGTGGTCAATTTCAAAGTTGTGTTTGACTTGTAAATGTTTTGAAAAATCGCTAACATTCAGCCTACGATAAATGTAAGTAAAAGTTTGTGTTCATAAATTTTCCATTACATAGTGTTGAACTAACCCCGATGTCACGCCTAACATAAGCGATATAAACTTAGACACCATCTTCATGTCCAACATGTCGCCGTGTTCGTTGAGCGTGTTGTGTTGTGTATATGTGGTGACGGTCACGTCGGTGCTATACGTGTTAGTCGTATATTTAGAAGTATACGCGGTTTTATTTTATATACGACACGTTGCGCCAGAACATACCATCCAGTTCTTCGGAGAGGGGTGGTCTTTTAGGAACTCGGGTCCTAAACAAAAGTTATACTTGTGCACATTTCTGTGAGTTTCTTGACTAAAATAAATTATAATTTGTTAGATAAATATAATAGGTTTCAGTGCACATGCTCAGTAAACGTTCCGTATCCTACGCTACGTCAAATGCCGTTTCAAATATCAAGGATATAGTAAAATGCCAGGTGCGGCGAGACGAGGTTGCGACACAGCTCAGCATTGTCTCGGATACCTATGCCCTAGCCTGCCGCCTGGCACGAGGCGGCCGTCAATTTAGAACGTACCAATGTGCACTAAATTCTTAGTAAACTGTCTCTACAATTTTGGCTTCTACTTTGTTTTAGGATAAAACAGAAATAATTGCTTTCTGCATCTATGTTGGTTATGATAACACGTTCTGCCGGAGCATCATAATACTATTTCGAATAAGCGTAGTTGAAACGCGTCCCTCATATTTTACAGGTGGCGCTGTAAATCTACAAGTCGTGGACATCTCAGATTTATAAATGATTCGTCCATTGGATTATTGATATTACGATGTTCACACCACTAGTGTAGACGTTGTAAATAATGATTTTCGTGCATAAATCCTATGTATTGTCAAAGGCGTTCGCTGCAGGAATATATCAAGTGGAATGACCTTGATAAACTACCTATTGTTACACGAATAGTGAATGTAAACAGAAATACTGATGTAGAGTCCAATCTTTAATCAAAAAATGCAATAAATAATCTACGTGAGTAGAAAGCGTTATACAGTTGGAACAAAAGAAAGTGCAACAACATAAAAAATCTATGTGCTTATAGACTTTGATTGCAGTCGAGGCCTAATGTGAACAATAAATGAGAATAGGTACTTATTTATCCAGTTTATGTTAGTCGTTATACTTAAGTAAATGATACTTAAAGATATATCAAATTAATTAGATCATTAACGTACTAAGTTAACCTAGTAATTGATATTGTAACTTTACACGCTGTAACTACACCAAATGTGTTTGTGTTCTCACAAATATATTATTTTATGAACTGATTATTACCTTTACATTTACTCGAAGACGCAAGAGAATTATTTACAAATTGAACTAAAATAAAATGACTCCACAAATTAAGTAAAAAGAATAAAACATTGATCCTGTTTCAGGTAGACACAAGTTATTTTAAACTATATTTTAAGAACTAATTAGGATTAATCCCGTTTTATTGGTCAAAAAGACCTAAATGATTCATCGCACGGCATACGAAAAGGTTGCCCCGCCCAGGGTTCTATCCGGATTCCAGGTTTAAATTGGAAAACCCCACGAATTCAAAAAACCGGTAAACATAGAGCAGTAGTGTAATTAATAAAAAAAAACGCAAAAATCCTTAATTAAAAAAGATATGTTTGGACTAAAGTAGGTCCAATTGTTATTGGCTTAATTGAATTTATTATACTCAAATAATTAACGACAATTGTTTAACTACTTGCTTTGTTTCTTACGAAGTCGTAATTTCCTTTGTTAATTAAAATACTTTAGCATGCGTTAAATTGTATCTACATGTAAATTCTAGCCGCAGACAACTTTAAAATGACCCCAGTCGTCTTGAACCCTTGTCTTTACTTTTGTATCTTTTTCCGAGGCATGTTGGTTCATCAAAATTTGAACCAAAAGTGGAATGTTATAATATTTTAATTTATCAATTACAGTCTTGTCGAAATCACGCAAAATACGGCTTTAATCGTGGAGTTGCGAAAAAATCGAGTCCATGAAACCATCATGCCTCCAACTACACTACAGTCTTTTTGCCTTTAATTTCTTATAAATGATAGAATAAGAATTTATAGTAAATTACATAATATTACTTACCGTATTTCTTGTTGTCCTTTCCTTTGTCCGATTTACCTCTCGGGAACTGCGACGGGACGCGCCCGTTCACTTCAATGTCATCGTAATCCGGCTGCAGACAACACAAACAACACATTAGCTTAATATTGCATAAATACAATACATCAGAAAAATTACCTTACTATTGAAATTACTTGCTATATAGATAAAGATTTATACAATGCAAAAGAGATCGATGTAGGATAGACAATAGAAGCTAGTTACATCCAGAAGCTGTCAACTAAACCTGATAAATTAGATTCCTGTGTGCAGACGCTTTCCGTACTTGGTGTAATAGTATGATACGATAACATCAAAGTGATCCTCAAAAACGATGCTAGAGATATGGAAATATATGGAATTGTCAAAATTCAGAGGATGGCAGGATCGACAATTTATGTGTTTTCTGTTTCTAACCTCGTTTATTCCTTCCTATTCAATAAAGTTTAGGCTTGGTAAGGAATAAAATTAAAAGGCCATTTAAAGTCTAGACAGAACAGCCACAAATCGAACCAAGCGATGGTTAGAGTTACATCTTTATAATCCTTTTTTAAGAGATATAACGATTTAAACGTGGGCACTATCTCAGAGCATTACTAAGAAAATATTGAACAACTTACAAATAATGTTAACTAAACCCATATTGTAGATATGATCTTATCGTATCAAAAGAAATTATTCGCACCACCCAGCTTAAATACTTTTATTTACAATAGAGTCCGTAAACATTGCAAAATAAAAGTGTCAGACAAAAAGGCGAGCGACATAATTCATGTATGTAGTGTCACAGTAACAACCTTTTAAAGGAATGTACTATTTGGATTACTAATAAAAGAAGATGGAAGGCGACCTCTGAAGGGCGTGTACCGTCATCTATCTTCAACGGTCGTGAAATCACAGTTGCGTTGGCGAAATGGGCTTTACCATTGTGTTCACGCGACACGATGAAAATAAGTTACAGTTTTGGACACATGACATACTCTACATAAAATAACCTGTGAAACTGAGATTAAAGAAATAAGACTTAGTAAAATATGTTCACAGTTTTAACAATAAAATGCAGGTAAAGTTAAGTTTGAGTTGTCATTTGTTTATGTTTTGAATTAGCTTCTGAATTAGAAGTTAATTGATTGTCGAAGTTCTGCCTTTGTGTGGGATTTGATAAAGACGGATTTTCAATAAGAACTGATTTGATATGGATTTCATTATTCATGTCAGGCGACACTGATTCAAAATCACTTTGCGTAAATCGGTTCCCTTATCTCCAACATAATGCATTGAGTTATTTTTATTTTGGACTTTTTGCGGTTTAAGGGTCAGGGTCTCAATTCCATTAAATCCAAGATACATGGACTTCATTTAGTCTGTAGACTGACAGATGGGATTGCTTTTAGTATTTCGATGACAGCTTCTGATGCCTATCTCGAATGATGGTATTCAGTAAACTATACGGATTTATTTTCGAGAAATATGTACTTTCGTAAATAATTGTAAATTGTGATTAAGATATACAATAATAATAACAGAATTAATAAGACATTAGTCCTATTTTTAATTAAAAGATTACTAATATTCTAGTAAAGTTAAAGTTATAAAATAAAATAAAAATTTAAAAATAAATATAGACTATGTTAATACAATATTGCAAATCAAAGATTAAAAAGCTGATTTATTTTTTATTGTTTGTTATTTTTAATGAAAGTAAGGGACTAAAACAAGATTTGAATATTTCCCGAAACTAATCTCGGCTTCTTGAAATTTTGTTGTATTTGTAATAAAATACGTTATCTTCTAAGTGCTAATAAATTTGTGTTCACTTAAACCATTTCTCTGAACCTTTTTCGTATTTTAATTAGGATTTATGAAAAAGATTGTCCTGAAGCAAACGTTTTTGTACGTACCTAATCTTAGAAGATTAGTACATAAAGTAAAACAGTGACAAATTATATTAATGGACACTTAGTTTAACAGACCTTGGGAATATCAGCGGGTCCGTAGCCGTTCTCCCGTGGAGGAAGCTTTGGTGGCTTGTCTCCTCTCTTCTGTCCCATCTGCATCATGAGCTGCTCCCGCGTGGCCGCGACCACACCATGGCCGTTACCGTGTCCGTTGCCATGGCCGTTGCCGAGGCCATATCCGCCAGAACTGCCGCTCGATCCTGAGCCATTGGCGTTAGAACTGGCGATGCTGTAAGGGTCTTCGTCCGGGATCGGTATGCGAGGTCTGTTCTTGATATCCAGCGGTCTTTGTACTGTTAAAAGAAAATAAAGGTTAGTTAGTAAAAACAGTCGTAAAACAAAATCCAGCAGTAGAAAACTATGGTAAATTGTGTAAGTAGTAGTTTGTTGTAGGTACTTACCTACAAACTACTACTTACCAATTAATCCAAATGGATTGAAGATGGGAAAGGGACGATTTGTTAGCAAAAAGAGACTGTAACCAAATTATTGTACTGGTCATAACTTTCACAATAACTCATCAGTGTCACGTTGTTTCTACGTGGGTTTTGAATTAAATTATACATCATTAATAGACATTTTGAGACGACAATCGTAAACGTTTAGTGTATTGCGAAACTTGAGCGACATGAACTTAGTGTCGTGATTCTGAGAATGAACGCCAATCACTTCTCTTCACGACTTTGGACAACCTACGATTATGAGCCCGGCGATGCTAAAGGTTGCAGGGTTATTATATACCCAAATGATCCGCTTTGAGATCTTCAATAACCATAAATATTAAGCTTGTTCCTTAAGGTGTTATAAAAGATAATAGTGTCAGAGACCCTATATTAGATGCAAGGTTACGTTTTAGTATTATTCAACGACTGCATCCTTTTTAGCTTTTAGTAATTATACGTTGCATGGATAGCACCAAGATTTGGATATCGAATGAACTGAAACATTGTTTATATTTGCTGTAAGGCAAATTATGGAGAATGATGAAGCGGAAATCGAGATTAAGGCGTGCAGCGTAGTGGACCGTGACGTGGCTTTATTTCCCATTGAAAGCGGTGATTAAAATAGTAGCAATTATAGGAGCTATTATTGCTTTGTATCTATAAATTATAATATAATTTAAACAATGAATTTTAAGTACTTAATTATCTTGAATGTTTCAATGCATCTGCTATATTGTCTTCTGCTATAAGTTCCCGAAGAAAGAATGTTGGTAAAATGACTAGATATGAGATTAGCGTAGGTACGAGTAGATAGGATTTGAATCGAACATACCTAGACTTCACAAGTGTTTCACTCGTAAAAAACGAAAGATGAACGAGGTAGGAATCTAGATTAGGTTGGTTTACGCCGGGAATACATAAAATTATTTGGTGTGCTCATATGAATAAAATGTATTTCTTTATATGTTTGTATTAGATAAAAAATAGATGGTGCACAGGAAGTCTTAAGTTGAGTGAACTCACTATTTAACGTGACTAATTTGAACTAAGTTAACGAACTTGTTGTCTTTTTTAATTAATTAAGACAAGTTATAACAAAATGTTCATATACTTTATCTCTTTTTATATTGGATGATCAAAATCAAGAATTTTGATTTAATGCTTCTTATCATCAGCGCGTGCTATTTTGCATAACACCGATCACGACTTTGCTCTGACCAACTTTAAATGCTACAATTGCTAATCATTTCGAATTCAAAGTGGATTCTGCAGCAATAGGATCTAGTCAAATGGCTTATTTCGTTTCGGTGAACTAGATATGCCACAGTTAGTCACGAACACGTGGTGCGACCTTCACGTCGAAATCGAAATTTGCCGCCTTAACTACGATCGTTACTGCAAAGTGGTGAAACATTTCGAAATATATCATCGACCGTGTTAAATATTATGTATAAATAATCGTGCATTATAAAGACCTCAATTTGTGCTTATTTAATTTTAACTATATTATCGAAACGAATTATTATTGCGTAAATGAATGCAATTGAGGTCTACATAAAGTAATAAGTATTTGAAATACCAATAGTTTCTGAATGCCTACTAGCCATAGTAGTATCATGATTTCTTTATAGAGAAATTTAGTTGCTTTCTTTAATAGATTCCTTTGTGTTTCCATCCGATAAATAGCTGTTAGACCGCGAAACCGCTGCAGAAAATCTAAGAAAGTATCTTATTCGTTATGGGAAATCATTGGAATATGGTTATGCGGTTTCTTTCTCATAGATTCTCTATGATTTGTACAAAACCAATATTAGATGTTGATAGTTGGTAAGTGCGATGTGAATAGAGCTAGTTAGAAATGTGCTGTATACTGTGAGTGAAATGAGGTGCAATACATCTTGAGATCGAAGGGAGATTGCATTGTTGCTCAACAATAACGCAGACTACTGCGGAGTGAGGCACTGAATCTTTGATGCGGTCGCGCGCTATGAGACTCGAATCAGATTTGCAATTTGTTATAAAATTGCACGTGCCTTATACCAGCAATGTTTACCGCAAAATTAATGTCAGTTGAATTTCTCACAGTACCAAAAAAAGTCTCTAGTAAGGCTGTGTACCTAAGCTCTGGTAAGCCTTTGTTAAATTATATTTGACCTATGTCTGAGAGACATACCTTGAAATTTTGTTATAAATAAACATGCAGGTGGGTCGCAGAGCCCACAGCATGAGTTTTAAACATATAATTAGCGATCAGCTGTCTGACCTAGTTCCGGAAGTATGGACTGGACAATGAAATCAATAAAAGTCGAGTGCGAGCGGCGGCTCACCTTGGTCGTATAAAAACCAGTTCACTTCGCTTGGGCCACTACAATTACCTTTAAAATTACTTCGATGATCCTGTTCTTAAGGTCGTCTTGGAACATTACCCGAGTACGGAAACTTTTTTCTACTCCCTCAATATGGAAAGTATTCCGATTGTAACGAGCTAAAAATTGACTCTCGCTACAAAAGTTCGACTCAAGGTCGTCGCCACTTCGGGCGTACGTCTGCAGTTTTGCGTGAGAACTCTGTATTATAAAATTTTATTTTATATGTTCGTTAGCGTTTCTTAATGATAAGTGTAGAGGTCGGCTCATTGTTGTGTTGCATAAGCCGCGTTCGGAGGTCTGAGACAAGGTAACTGTAACATTGTCGGCAGCCGGCGCTGCTCGTTGCCGACTCGTATCTGTACATGAAGCACCATTCAATGGTAATTAACATCGCCGTTGATGACGCGTGACTGACTTCTGATTGCGTCCTTGTAATATTTCTACAATGAATAATGGTATGCGGAGTTATAAACGCCCAAAGACAATGTAGATGTTTGCTTTCGTCGATATAAATGACGGCCTAAGGGATGGGACTGTCGATAAAAAGTTACATGAAGATTTAAACACAATACGCGTTGTCGTACATTAAGCTCGTAGGCGTTCTTTGATAAATATTGCTCACGATGCAATATAATAATGGGATCTCTTTCCGTTCTCATAGCTGCGGCGCGTCTTCAGTGATGCACTGTGTCACTGTCAGAGATCTCGATGTTAGGCGATTTATTCGCTTTGACACGTATTGTGCGCTTGTGTCGTCCGGGCGCCCCGAGCGACGCCCCGACGCTTCCAGTCCTATCTACATCTGTATATCTTGCTAGCTTTCAACGTTAATATAAAAGTAAACAGGATAAACTGATTTTTCTGTGAACCATTTAGGGAAAATATCTTCGATATTACAAAGACTTCATGTAAAGAACTTTACTAACTTAAGTAATTCTGACTAAAAATTATATCCTTTCTAGGAAAAAGATACTATTTGATGAATATTTTTTTAAGACAATAGTCAATTATCTGCTAGACATGGACGAGGTAATGTTATAAATACACAGTAATATCATATTAGTTTTTACCGATTATTAATTTATAAGAATTGTTTTTTGATTAGATTGCGTCTAGATTGTTAGCAATTTAAAATTCAAGAGCGTTATAAATTCAATCAGACGCGATGAGTACGATGTATATTTTACACATCATTAAGCAGCAGAAAAACAAATCGTCTGTCCAATATTATAACTTTGCCTAATCAAGCGACCGACAGAAAAAAGAATCGCAAAAAGTCAAAAAATATTTATCAAAAAAGACGTGTTACCAGTTTGCATTGAACCTGGGATGATGTTGCCAGTTTTTACCGCGGAAGTTGCATGTTAATATTTATAAAATATTCTATATTTGAAATTAAAAGTTTACATTACTAAGATGTTTAGCGTGTTCGTCGTGACTCTAATTCCTTGAATTCTTAACGCGTGTAATTTAATTAAGTGATAAAAATTTATGGAAAATAAAATCGAATAAATTATCATTTATTAACATAGTTATGAAATTTAATTACTTTACCTAAAAAGATTAGATACTGCTATGTGCACGTAGGTTGTGCGAATGGCAGCGAAGTTAATATAAAACATAGATTAGTTACTGCTCTGACTTTCGGATCTTTTGGTATAAAGTTTTTGCTTGTATTATATTGTTTTTTAGGATGCGATAGAAAGATGAACGCGATAAGTTCTTGTAGTTACGATATTTTGAATATATACTTACTTACTATTTAAAGTTAGGTCGAAACTTTACCATATTTTAGATTATGTGAGCTGTAAAATGTATAAATAAAGTGAATCCCCTTGTTCTTCTTATAGGAAGGAAAAATGTAATTTATTTACCATTCATGATTCTCAAGTCACTGATTAAGAATGTATGACTACGACTAATAATGAGTAAAGTAATCAGAATTTCCTTGGAAAAATGCTGCTGCGGTCATTTCGAATCTTTGCTTGACCTTTTATTGTCCCAATGGATTTACCACAAATAGAAAACAAACTAGAATATACGTGTATGGAAATCGACTTTTTATAAATGTTATAAATTAGTAAAACGTTGTATTTAGTATAATATTTATTTAATTTGCAAACAGGTTATGTTTGTAATTTTGGTGGGATAGGAGGAAAAGTGCTTCTTCGATTTAAAAAATAAAAAATCATAACATTACAAACGCATTATTTTAAAGCAAGATAATTTATAATCACAGCTTAAACTATTCGATTTCTATTAGAAGAATGATAAATCTTATATTGCAAAAACTGGATGCGGAAAAACTATATTAGGTGTTCATCTGTTTAATCTGAGGTATATATCTTATCTATCAATTTTTGTGACTCGATAAGTAGACATAATTATAATGACAAAATCTAAAATTGATATTCCATGACATGCTCATGCGGCGCAGGATTAATACCTGATGAAGGTTGAATAATTCGTAACGAATTGTTAAGTAGCAGTTCGATAAAAAAGCTCACACTAATTAGAAACAAAACAAACTACATGTGTGTGTTCTAAGAATCTGACGATGACCAGAGGAGGTCACAAAGAACAATTATCGAAAAACATGACGTTAGGATTAAACTCTAGTCTTTCTTAATTTCACACCCAATTTTTCAGGAATTGGATGATAGATTCGTAGTACTATCAATCTAGCGGCTGTGGCATTCGACATCCCAGTCGTGGATGTCGTGTACTAGTGATTCATTTTATAAGCAATCACCATTCCAACCTAAACGCTGCCAGACTAAGTCAGTATGTCCTCTTATTCGCAGTAAGCAAAGCAGTAGAAAAGGGAACTTAAGATGTATTACCTGGTGGCAGTTTAGATTTGAGCATGTCCATAGCGACGACGTTGATGACGAGCACCCAGATAGGACACTCGAGCAGCTCCGCGTCCGATTTGACGAAGGCGACCGCGCTGAGGCACTGGGTCTCCAGCCGCCGCCGGTCAGGGTACGAGCGGCGCAGCTCCCGGTTAACGTTCGACTGGAACTTCTTCATATCGAACAGCTACACACAAATTATTAACTATTAGAAACATAAAACATGAAAAACATATTAACATACTCATTGAATTTTGGTCACACATCAAATGTTATTCTGCCAAATATCACAGATTAACCCTAGGTTGTCATCATTTCCATTGTCATTGATCGATGACTTCCAAGACTGATATTTCGAAATCTCAGTCGTGATATTGGACTAATCAATTGCTGTAAGATGTTATCGAAGTAATTTCTTTAAAGAGAGCCGCTGTCCTACCAAATGAAACAATTGGTCCATTAAGGGACCATGCATTCGCAGTGCCCTTATTAAAAAAAAATGAAGAAATCAAAAGGCTTTTCCGATTTTCCTATACGTGTACAGATAAAAACTGCTACTAAGATTCAAATTTGATCTAATTGTTAATATTTAGGTTACTGGTCGTAATACTTTAGTGGATAAAATGAAAGTGTTATTACATAAGGTTTGTACGAGCAAGTTTCGTCGGTCGCATCAAGATGTCCATCTCAACGCAACTAGACATCGGACAAAGTGAAAAGAGATGTCGATGTTATCTACAAAAACTACCGCCCATAAGTCATCGGAGAATTTAACAACTCATTTGTTTTGGATGAATTCTAATTATTAATGCTTCGTTTATCGCCATTGTTAAATTAAGCCGCCAATGACGGTTCATTTAATTGGAAATGTTCCGGGAATTTTGTAATACATTTGTATGACGGCCTGAAGGTTATTTTTGTATCAGGTTTAATGGCTTAGCTAAAGTTAAAATAAAATTGTATTGCTAAACTTAATTGATTCAAATGCAAACACTACCATATTGTAACCGTAGTATAATATTGTACCTAACTAAAGATAGCATTTCTAATATTATCGCTTTAGCGTTTTGTCAAATACCAAATAGATGTAAACAAAGTTTGAACTGGTTCACATTAGATGTATACTCTTAAACTTTACTCTAGGTGACACATTAGATGAAGAAGACAACATTGTTATTCTTTAAATGACTCTCAAGGGAACTCGTCGTGGGAACTAAAAAGTATCGCACGAAAAAAAATTGCAGGGATCGAGGGGTTACAACACATTGTATTGTCTAAAGATTATTGTTGTGTTTCTAAGAAATACTGACCTGAGCTTACAAAGATTTCTAATTATAGAGATGAATGGATTTGAATTTAGAGCAACAGGTTTCAAGGGCATTGCAGAACATGGTAATGCAGCATACATTTCTACCTATATTAAAACTTTAAACTATAAATACTAGTATATCTTATGAACCGGCCTAATTATCGTAAAAGTGAGAATAGAACACATATATTATTAAATGAAATATCCAGGGAACTTGATGAATAAACAAGTAAGGAAGAAAGTAGAAGCTAAAAATGCCATGCTTGTGTCAAATGAGTCACATATATTAGCGTTTATTGATTGTTTGCGGATCAATTAAATATATTTCATCGAATTACAACACACCGGACAATACGTACCGCTATCTGAGTATTCACTTTCATTACTCTCAAGGAAACAGCATAAGATACAAACAAATATATGAGGCAATGACCATTCTTTCCCTTGCCTAATGGCACTATCTTCTCGCATTGTTTGCGGCTTCTGATTACGTAAACCTAGTTAATGGTGTATGAATTACTAACGAATCTCTTGTGTTACTAGGAAGTGAATTTCGTATTGTTTGATTCGACCTAATTATTTCATACTGTTTCCTACTTCGTTCAAGATTAATTGCTGTGGTGTTGATCTAAAATCATATTAAAAAAATCAGGACGCTAACCTTAATTGTGTAGTTGCAGACAGTTGAAGATAAATTGACTATTTCTACTGTTTCTTTTTAATTTAATGAAGCGGGTATTATGGTTGGATGTTAATTAAAGAAAGATGCATTTCCATGAAGTGTCCAAAAGGCTTTACTGTTATAATATAAAGAATAAATAAAACATTTTCTTTATTAGTAGTAAATTAGATACTGAGAAAAAACAATAAAAGTACTTTTAGTATGATAATAAAAACATTGTTATTTTCTAGAGATCAAAAAATGAATCCCGACAGCAATTTGATAATTTCGAAAGAACGTCAACTAAAAAGAAATTATGTGGCAATGGCATGGTCAAGGCATCAGTCGTGAGCGGCTAAGAGTCGTGATGTACAAGATATTACTAGCGCTACACAATGCATCTCGCATTAACAGTAATGCCAGTTTACACGAGGACAGAAGAGTAGGACAAGCCAGTACTTCTATTGTTCGTAAACACACTGGTATTTAAACAGCAGTACTGCAATGCAAACTGCTCAATGTTCTGCCTACGTGTAAAGCTAGCATATTTCGATTGTTACTATCCGATGATTATTGTCTTAAACCACTAATGTACGATACAAATTATAGTTAGAGCATCTAATTGCAGTGACAAAATAACTGATTTGTCAATTAGTCACAATTTCTGACAGCTGAGAAATCCGAGCTCAATCACAGACTAAAAATTTCGGTCTATAAAATTGTCATAAGTATTATATTTGAAGAATTTGATAGTACAAATATAAAGGTTTTATTATAAACAAGGTAAATTCGTATCACACTCACTATAAACAGAATATGTAATTCAAACACAACACATGTAGAGGAAACAGCACGGACGTGAGGTAGATGTTACATGTTATCGATATACAATCATCCTTGCCATTCAAGTTCCAGTGAATATACACAACGTCAAAATTGAATAGGACATTTTTGAAACTTCAATTTCTCTTAAGTATTAGAATAACGAACTAACGGCTACGTCTTTGGTAGTAGTGTTGTTCGATCCATGATGGGCTCCATTTTTCCGCAATTCCACAACTAGCGCGTATTTTGCGTGACTTCCCACATAGATTTGAATTTCTTCGCCGATATGTACAGTTTGCATCACGATGTTTTCCTTCACAGTTGAAGGGTCGGCTAAATATGTACTTACATATAAAAATCTTCATACGTCTACTAAAGACTTTCATCGAATACTAAATTCGATGAAAATGTTAGTACCGAATATACCCGTTAAAAGCGTCTAGCATAAAGCTGATATTTGCTAAGAATTATTTTCTACAATTCGTAACTCAAATGTAATATTTTAGGAGAAATTATAATTTTAAATGTGAACTATTTATTTTTGACGT
>QDHC01001532.1:683732-701733 GCA_013186455.1 Papilio dardanus tibullus | reverse complement strand
TCATTAAGGATAATAACTATTGTTAATACCTATTTATGTGTCTTCAAACGTGCATTTATTGCTTATATTGTTAGGAATAATTGCTGAATAAGATGGCTTTGAATATATCTTATTTTACACAAAAAATGTGGTGGAATTTCTAAGATTTGCAGGTAAAAAATCAATATTGATTAGTTGTGTTTTTATTTACTAAGTAGACTTAGTTTCCTGATTTTGTTATAATCTGGGGGGGGGTTACCCAGAGTATCTTTCGATTGGCGATATCGCTGATAGAATCGACAAAAAATATGAATTAGACAATAACATTCGATAAGTCTTTTTTTTATAAGAAAAGGGGGCAAACGAGCAGCGGGAACATCGAATTGATCATCGACGCCCATGGACATCTGCAATACCAGAGGAACCACAGATGCGTTGCCGGCCTTTTAGGAGGTGAAAGTCATGTAATTGTCACTTGTGAGATATCGAACGTCATTCTCAGTTCCATACATTTTTGATGTTCGCTATCGAATCGCTTTGTAGCGCATGTACTTTGAGCAACCCCCCTGGTCTCTGCATTGAATATGATAACAATTAGCATTTTAAAATATATATTTTTCATAGGAGAACGGGGCAAACGAGCAGCGGATTGCTTAAGTTAATAGATCCGACGACGAGATCTGCAATGCCAGAGGAACCACAGATGTGCTGCCGACCTTTGAGGGAGAACTACGAAACGTATGTGGACAATTTAACCTTTTGAAGACCATGAGTGTTTGATGTGTTATATTTATTGTAATAGTTTTTAACGTAGTAATTTTACCTGTCCGACGTGTTTCTTAACTTCTTCTGTCTTCGGGTCTCTGAGTGGGTTGTCGAATCCGCAAAGGCCGATTCTGCAAAGATAGAGAAATAATGTTAGCAACAAGTAACAAAGGGTTGTATTCAAAACACGTAAATCGTATATTTTTATGCGATTTCTGCATCGCCTGGAACTTGGCCAAACGAATTTAGAATAATATTAAGATAGGAAAAACCGCTTTTATAAAAATAAAATACCATTTGTTGTCAGTGACTAATCTTTTATAGACTTTAAAATACAATATAAATTTCTGTTTTATCAACAACAACAAAATGACAATCCTATGATAGAGAGTCGGAGATTTTTTTGAATGCTCCGATAACATTTCCAACTGAAAACCATGATTGAATTTAATTTAGGTCTTAATATCTTCTTATCTACCATGATCATAGAGGAAAGCATCATCTTTTAACCAAGAGACTTTTGTTGACTTCAATACAATAAATTGGATTAAAGGTACATACGAGTAGTTCCAATTCAATTTGGTTCCAAATTAAAGAATAACGTTTGAGGAATTCTTCTTCATTTACAATTACATCCACGTGTGGTATCTGAATACAGTCGAACCTGGACAAGCGATAGTCCAAGGGACCGCAATATTTGTCTCGCTGACAGAGGATCCACTTTCCTTTCCCCTTTTCCTAAAAGGAAATAATGGGAAAGAGAAGTGGATTTTTCGGAGAAAGGGATGCATAGGGAGAGGAAGTATCCTCTTAATGTGCGTCTCCTCCACCGACTATTAAGAGCAGGCAACGCATCTGTAATTGCAGATGTCTATGAGCAGCGGTCGCTCCGCTATTTCAGCGAGTCCAGGTGGCCGCTTGCTCGTTTGCCACTTTATAATAAAAAAAAAGATTATCTCTAATCCGTCTCATAGGGAGGTAGGTCGTCGGGACCAGAGAATGACTTGCTTATAGAGGTGTCTCGTTTATTCAGGCTTGACTGTATTGTTTTCTCAAAACCGTTGTTCGTTATTCGTCGCCCTAAGAAATATTTCTCATTTACATTCCTTAAGCATTGCGCTCGGCTCCCGGCGATTGATTTCTATTCAATTGTTAAACCTTGTTATACCATGTTTTCTAATCGTTTGGACGCGTTAACTATGGTTTTGTAAGCTGTTACCGTCCCATCGAAAGTGGATCCATGGATTTTCTCTTCGCATGGAGAATTTCAATAACTTCAGACTTGTATGAGAGATTAGTTGAATTTATTATGACAATTTTGATTATTTTTTCCTTATATTTTTGTTCGATGAGTTGGATTTGATTTTGTTGTTTTGTCACCTTTAGAAAGAGAGCAGTGGGGCTACACAAAGTACTTTTCGATTGACGATATCGCTGATGGAATCGACTAAAATGTATGAAAGTGACATTGCCATTCGATAAGTCATGTGACTGTCACGTGTGATCCAACGTCTTCGTCAGTTTCATACATTTTTAATGTTTGCTATAGAATCGCATCGTAGTGAATGTACTTTTAGTAAATCTCCAAATCCAGAAGTCGATTCGAACGTTTTTCACTGTTATTTCTTATATTGTAGTTTTAATACACTCTCTGAAAATTTAATCCTAAATTGCCTTCATAAAGGATACAAAATTATTATCTCCTTGACTGTACTTTATGAAAGAACTCGTTAAATTCAAATTTATTGAACCATAAATTCTGGAATGAGGAAGTTAAAATCCAGGACTTCATTCTCAGACGAAGTACAAGAATAAAATAGGATATTGCGAGAACAAATTAATTTGTACGTATCAATGGGTCGTCGAACCAGTAGGTAGAGGCAAGAGGGCGAGCTGGCGAGTGAGCGGAGGCCTTGACGTGACGCGCGCTCCCGATTGCTACTGTGCAGCGTCGCGCGTGGCGGTGGCGCCCTCTTACAAACATGATTACACGATAAGTTTTTGCACAAACTTATTTGTATAAGATTTTATTAAGTACCCATACCAACATAAGGCCCATGTTTTACGAGTTCAGTCGAACCTAGATCATAGAGAGGACCCTCGTTTAATAGAGGTTTCTCTCTAATTCGAGTTTCTCGCTTATGGAGGTAGCTCCTCAAGACCATAGAATGACTGTCGCTTATAGAGTGTTCTTGCTTATCCAGGTTTAACTGTATATTTCTCCCAAGATAGCATTCTTTAGCTCGATTGGCTTGATTTCATAGTTTAAGTCTCTGATTTTGTTACAATGAGTCGGGTCTATTTTTCATTCAATATCCAAAGTATCAAAACACGTATGATTTCATGACCTTTATATTGAAGTTTAGACTTGTCATTAAAGTGAATTGAAATGAAGGTTTTAACAATTATTTTGATTGATCATGGTTAGGTTGTAGTAATTACTTTTTAGATTAAGGATCTAATTTAGATCGATAACTAAAGAATTGGGTAACAACATTAATCTTCATTAATAAATATTAATCAAGATAGAATTATGAAGTCCTGACATTTACCATTGAAAAGTATTCTTGTTACTTTGAGAGCAAAATCTTCATATTAGTGAAGAATTTATTGTCAACAAAATCAAAAAAAAATAATATCTTGCTATTGTCTTGGTTATAAATAAAAATGCCCGTAATATTTTGGTAAAGGACACAACTAAATATTTTACCAAATAAGTAATTGAGGCATTATTTTTGCCAATATTTGTATCAACTATAAAAAAATGACACGGTCAATATTTCCATGGTCAAGCGTGACTAGACAAGGTACTGTCGCGCAATGAAATGCTTTGGAACAGTGGACTTGTTAATTTGATATTGTTCCGTTATCTGTTTCAATTATGTGTTATTTAATGATTACCGGTTGCGGTCACGAACTGACTAATGAAATTGTTGTTCTGGCAACTAAATTGTAGACAATTTTGATTATTAATGGACAAGGTACTGGTATAGTTGATATATTATATACTAGTATAAACCTTCAAGAATAGTTGCAGAGCTTAATTGTGTAAAACGTATAATACGGAGGAATCCTATGTCTTTTATAAAGTTTTTATAAAAATGAATGAATGAAAGCCGTTACATTTAACCTTAACTTTAAAATAAGTAATTAGTAGCTTTCCACTGTTATAATTATAATTCTCAAGAAAGCTAAACATCGAGTAAAATTAAACTATTTAATCAATGCTTATAAAATGTAATTAAGTAGAAAGTTTTTAATAACACGACTTACAATTAAATTAATGGTTAAAGCTTGTAACATTTTATATCGGCAAGAAGAAAGAAAAGAGAAATAGGTAATAGACGTAGAAGTACGCAATGGACGTGTCAACGAGGATTCAGCAAAGCAACTTAAAAAAAAAGATAGAAATATTCACGGTAAAATAAATTAAAGCAGAAATAGTATTTTAAATTGATTAATAGTTGCAGATCAAGGTTATCAATCAAAGAATTAATGTTAAAGAAATGAAAGAATGTTGTTGATGAAAGTACTTTCGATTGCGGAAGTCGCCTCGAGCGCTCAACGAAAGTAAAAGCTGATCGGGAAGTATCGTCAGCTTGAAAACGGCTTATAATATCATGTACTATTATGGTAATTCTAACAACCATAGAAAAACTTAATATTTGTTAACAAGTTCTGTAGTATGTTATCAATTCAAGAGTACTTTCAATAAAAGAATAAAGATAAACAAATTGAGTATATATTTAAGACTATTAATAACAAATAAATTATTATAAGTAATGGAAATTCTTTTATGAATGACTTGCTATCGTTCGCGACTTTGTCCGCGTGGAATTAGAATATAAAGCCTATGTTACTCTGGGATAGTGTAGCTTTCTTACGGTGGAAGAATTTTAGAAATAGGCCCAATATTTCTTGAGTTATTTCGATACATACAAAATGCAAAGTTTCTCTCTTTATAATATTAGTATAGATATTTTAGGAAGCAGTTTATTGTACAAAATCTTATGTTAATTAATATTTACTACGTTTTTTTCTAGTTCCGCGCAGACAAGATCGCGGGTTACAGCTAGTATATTAGAATACTGGCACATAGTATAATAAGGAAATAATGTAACATGGGCTTTAAACGACATCATTTGTACAGAATTAAAGTTCAACTTAGGTCATACTTCGTGAACAGGCGCGGTATCAAAAGGTTAACATACCATTTGGTGACAGTTAAAAGAATTCCGTCTATAAATTGTATGGAGATATGGTTATTATTCATTGTCATAAAATAGAACTGGTCCAATAAAATAAAAACAAATATCTATGCTACTCGTAATATTGTAAAGAAGTAAGTATGATTTTTTTTCGTTGAATAGACTTCGAAACTACTGAATTTTAACGTTGGAAAGCTATACATCCCCGGGGGACAGCTTATGTTACCTGTTTTTAATTCTACTATTAGGGGATATCGGTAACTTAAACAAATACATACTATAACGGTATGATTTTAGTAAGAGTGAAAGTTAATAAGCAATCAGTGTCAAAAATGAATTATAAAATGAGATGTGGCAGACATGCTGATAGAAAGTGGTACTCAGTTACTGTCAACAAATTAGAGAAAATACTTTTGAGTAATATAACATGATTAGATACATGAAATAATATACCAAGGAATCAATAGAAACAAAAAAAAGTATTGTAGGTCCCAATTATTTTGTATTCACTAACATCCTGCCATAGTTTTTATCAAAACCAATTCATAGGGAAAAACATTATTAACTATCATCTTTTATATCGAAATAGTTTTTTAGGAACCTTTAACGATCCTTATACTTTTAATAAAGATTATTCTATCTATAAATATCCTTCAAGCTTCAATTAAAAACGTTTCACTCTTGAAACCAACCTATCCGCTGTAGGTCAAACATTTCGGCTTCACAAACAAAACACAATAGCTTAAGTTATGTGATCCATGAAACCGAGCCTATACATGCCAAGGATTGAAGCGATTGTTCGCGGATGTGCCCCGCTTTTGTCACCTTGATTTTACAATGAGACCAATAGAAGGGTCAAAATCTACTGACCAAGGAGTTCGTAAAGTTAATGTTTGTATGTAGAGCATAAAAAAAATGATTTTGGATTTGGAAATGGTAGAGACATATTTAAAATTTCTTGATAAAAGTAATCACTGCTTGCACTAATTATTGTTGACCTTCGAAACAAGGTGGCAATAAAAGAAAAGATTCTATTTCTGGACAAGTAGTTAGATTTCTGCTAGATAAATATCGCTCTTATGTTATTATTGATAAAGTTTCAATTTGAATGACAGACATCAATACGAAACAATCGTTAAACAATCATTTCCGTTTGCTTTTCATATCGTTGAGAATCGATTTTCCCGAGCATGAAATCAATTGTTCCCGTTTCTTTACTTTCTTTTTAGAATAGCTTGTATTTTCTCAGCGCTCTACTTAATAACTGAGCCATGCTTCGCAATCACTGCTATCAAACTTACTTTCTTTTGCTTTTCCTATAACTGTTATTGGTTATCCGAGTTAGAGTGAAACGAAATATGCACTAGACGAAGAGTTGCGGAAACCTCCCTATTACTTAGAGTGAGTAGTAAATTACTGTAAATAAATAATTAGGTAATCTCGTACGATTAGATATACATTTCAAATCTTATAAAATGTCTTTATTTTCGATTTTTAACTAACTTCCAAAAGAAGAAGGTTCTCTATTCTGTATGTTTTTTTCTTAATATTAGTTTACAATGGATTTAGTAAAATATACCAAGTATTAAATAGGTGCTATTTAAACAATGTATGCTAAAGGTAACAATTGTGTCATAAATAACTGCAATAACTCATTGTTCCGTATAACTGTATAACATTTAGTTTAAACTTTATACCAAAGTTCAGGACAGTTGTAAATTACGACTCGACTGCACCTAGCTCATTGTGAAACGCACTTCGGGCTTTAAAGATATCTAAATTACTTTTACGATTTAAAACTCGGTTCTTAAGTTGTTTGATAAATAAAAAGGTAAGTGTATAAATAGTAAAATGTAACATTACAAATACGTAATGTTGTACGGATGTTTGTTTGAAGGTATCATGTCGGAAGGTACCAGAATCGCTGAATGGATCTCGATAAAATTTTGCACAGATGCAGAACAGTCTGTAACAGTGACTTCCAAAGTGGTCGACATAATCGAAAACTGATTTTGGGGGTCGACGAGGTCTAAAAATCGACCTTAGTACCTAGGTATTTTCACTCTGTCTTCCTCTATTCACCTAAGTCAGGATGAAAAATAACACTCTGTAGCAGCTATTTTAAGCTAGCAGACCAATATGAATAAGGGGACAATTTTAAAATTAGGTAATTTAGCCATGGTGGTCTAAGGTAACAGTTAACCCTTAAATGCACGATTTTTGTTTTATGATTAAAAAAATGTGTAATAGACATGTATTACTGTCTAGGAAATGTATGTATTACTGTTTAGTATGTTGTTTAAAAACAACATTGTCCATTTAAGGGTTAATTTCTTAAATAGGAGTCCATTGTCCAAAATAGTTTGGGAATATATAATAATACATAAGCTACTCACTAGTTTTATTTAAGCGTGGACGGAGCCGAGGGCGACAGCTAGTTACTTATATTTATATTATTTACATGACACTTAACAGCTTACATAAGCTGTAAAGTAGACAAAAAGGTAAAACATTCCCAAATGATAGAGTCACTATCTCATTATATTACAATGGGACCACACAGGCGTTAACGCCGACGACAAATGTTAATCTTGAATTACACTCTCCATACATTTATAAGGAAAGCAAATTCTTTCCAACTAAACTGACAATAATTGAAACTAATGAACACTTAGTAACAAGTTATATGCAAAGCAAAATCCCTTAATAAATTCAAAACCGTATCGAAGGCAGAATAAAAAGTCTAAAAAGTAACGTAAAATATGTAGAAAAAGATATAAATAGCGTTTTACATCGAAGTACTCGTAAATAACGATAATCTCGTATTTATTATAGGAAAGTGAGAATTTTTATTTAGTTAAAATTTAGCTATTAATTTTACTAACAATCACATTTACTAGTCGCTTAGTGAAAAGTATTACCGAGTTTTATTTGTCAATTAATTACTAGTAATAGTAATAAAATACCCTTTATTTGACATCATACAATTAGTACTATGCTCGTATAATGAATATTAGAGTTCGAATGGTGGCGCTATGCGGATCGAACTTGTCGACCTTCGCCACACCCACTGAGCCGCCGGCCCCCTGTCCCTGCCCCCGTCGCCGCGATGTCAAACAACAGGATGTATCCATCATGACATCTGTTTACGTATGACATTTACACGTTTCCTACTACCCAAGAATGTTATTTAGTAAGCATACTTATTTATTACTTAATTTTAAAAAATCAATTAAGTTTTGGATAGTTAATGTGGTTTAGAATAACTTTATACCTTTGATATGTCATTTTTTATTAAAATAAAGATAAACATTACACTATCATCTTACCCTGATCACTATTCGTCCCCACCGAGGGGCGCGGAACCTACCCCTAAGGGGTGACTAGGCCACCGTCGCTCTTACATCACAATATGTTAATATTTTGATATGTTTACTAAGATTAAAATTAAGTATCATTACACATATTAAAATAAGCTTAAAATCATGCAGATGCGTTACTCGTAGGCAAAGGTTACTTGATCAATTTAATAGCAAATTGATGCATATTTCGACATTGAACGTACTTGGTAGGAATCTCACATTAAAAGGTAGACTGGTTAATAACATATCTTTTGCGGAAACATTAAAATTTAAGATGCAGAAATTCCTGCATTTTAAAATCTTAATATACGTCATAAATAAGTACATGTTCTATAACCGTGACATTCTAAAAAATCCTCAGGTACTGATAGACGTTACGCGATGTAACGGGAGGACCATCGTAACACTAAATCCGTACCTACATTTCTCGCGTAACACTACTTACGTACTATTTGCATTGCTCGCCGCGTAACGTGTTACCCGCCCTATTTGGTGACAGTTGTAAAAGGTTAGGCTCATGTGTCTGGAAACAACACAGCTATGTGGCATTACCTTTATTTGTATATCCTTGAGTATTTAGTTAAGTAATAAATCTTTTAAACAACAACAATATTATCTGAGCTCTATATTGATACATTTCGCTCCGCTTTGTTATAATCACATAATGCAAAGGTCAATCTGTCAATTTTGTTTAGAAAAGTTTATCTATGGCCTGAAGCTATTGCCTAACATACCTACCTATTTGATTATAAGCATTCGAATTGTGAACAAGTGAAGATGAATTATAGACTCTATTGAGTATAAAATAAGGTTTAAAATTGCTTTTACATTGAATTGAAAGTTTACAGTTAGGTTTAATTTTGAAGTAAATTGCTACTCTATTATACGCATCTCTAATTGATAATGTTTTTATAATAACGCTTTATTGGTCTCTTTGAATTATGAATAGTGTGTCAAGGTCATTGCTTATTTTAATTTATAAAAAAACTAGCTGTCGCCAGCGACGCGGCCCGGTACCAGTCGGTAAAAAACATACTAAGTTACTAAGTAACCTCACGTTCAGCCATACAATGTACAAACAAACATTCTGACATCGTAACTTTCGAATTTTTAAAATTAGTAAAATAAAGCTTGCAGTGTCAATAAATCTGAACTTAGAAAAAAAATACATAAATAGTTAATCGACCAATTACCTATATTCAAAGCATTTGACACAATCATTATTATCATAAATAGAAACAAAAAACGATCATCGATCGTGTTTTATTTTAGGTGAACAATCAAGCAATTTTCCCATGTGGTTTGAAAATAGAACCTACTCGTATCTATAAATATATAATTGATTAATAGTCATATAGAACAACACGCTGACCATTTAAGGAAAGAGGTCGTATATCTCAAATCGATATCCAGTATCGATATATTTTATTTTGAAATCTTAGAACAATGAACATAATGATTGATCAAGTAATGTAGGTTAATCGACTATTTCACCTCGCGATTGTTCATAATCGTTTTGTTACTTTATATTTAATTACAAAATAAGTTGCATAACGTTTAATGCGTGTGGTTTTTGCGGAAGTAAATTTCTACATAGAATATATTCAAAGCTAAACTTTAAAACAATTCAAACTATTACATTAAAGTTAAATCGTCAAATAAACTATAAAACTTTTAAAACACTATCAGAATAACTCTTACTTCAAGATATAGAACACAAATAGAGATAAACACTTCCATCAACGTATCTATGTCATCAACGTTCAATGTGTCTTCGTGTCTTCTTTCAACGTGTCCTAGTTCAAAGTGTCTTCATTCAACATGCCTTTAATCAACTCCTAAGTAATGTCTATATTGTATAACAGCGCCCTCTACAAGGCAGATTGAAGATTGTAAGATTACATTGTCCGGTCCGTACCTCGCTTTCACTCGGTGTCACATTTTCACATGCTCTGACGCATAATGGGTTTATCTGCTTGGATAGTTTGATTCAGATGAAAACTATAATTATAATATGTTATTAATCTATTAACTAAGTATGTTTTATTCTTATTGTGATAATGTTTAATTCGATTAATTATGTTTACGTTTAACTAGATCTAAAAGGAAAAGAACAAAATACGAGCTAGTCGTGGAGTTACAGAAAATGGAGCCCATCATTGGTCGAAACCTTTAACCTTTAAGGAAAAGAACACTTAATAAAAAAGTATTAAATTCTATTACGCTATGTTCTGTTGCAATTTGACTAAAATTAAGATATTTGTTATAATAACTGTTGGATATTTTTTATCCTTCTACCATATATAAGGTCCACTTGAAGGTAAAGTCAAATAACTTTACTAACTTTTTAAATCTATAAAACTGATATTTTAAATGTAATTCAGAAGTTAATTTTGAATTCATGACGGAAACGCACAATTTGCTTTGAAATCACATTTGTTATTATTCAGTTTAGAGAATATATTTAAAATACAATAGATGAGGTAAGGACACACCGTCTTGAACTTCGTTAAGATGACCATAACCCAGAATTATAAAGTACTTATTACTCTTTAATAACATAATTTAGTGAGGACTAAATCTATTATATTACTTTTATATTTATCATATATTTCCTATTTGGGCTTATTAATTTTATTGTACAAATGCCTCCAAACCATTTCTTGTCACAAAGTTGAATCTGTCATTGAAACTAAAGTTAATTGTCGACTTATTATAAATTAACATTGCCTATTTATTATTCTAGTGTGTCTACACCTTTATAAAGGCGCGTCTGAGCCGGCACGCGCGGCCGTGGGACGAATCAATTCCCGTCATCGCTGTAAACACGACAGGAGCAACTTAACCCACCTCTTGCCGGACTACCGGTCGATCAGATAACTGATTTGCATGACGACATTAGAACTAGAGAATTGCTCTAGTTAAACTTCTACCATTTACGGTAAGGATAGTCTAATTTTATCTGATACGCCTACATGCGTCAGCCGGACTCTGTAGATCGGAACACTAGGAGACTCCCTTGATAGACTTGTATTTTTAGACCAGAAAATTTGACCGTTTTATGTAAAAGGTGTTAATTCGTCACCTAAGTGATTAACTCCAGAAGGGAATAAAACTAAATCACGCTGTCTGCTAATTAATTATATACTTTAAATATGGCAGCTAATCACGTTTTAATTTATTTAAATATGATATTTATTTAATAAACTTTATGATAGTTATCGGGCTGTATGTGTCATGCAATCGCAATATAAAAAAATATCAATTTCATAAGATCTGCAACAAATTCGTTGACGCCGGGCATTGAGAAGTGTTGCAAAAGCCTACCTCAATGTCGGCCCACTTTCGAACCGACTCCCCTGCGATAATAGTGTCGTGTTGTATCAAACAATTATGTCATGCCACGTTACGGCGCGCATTACAAATTATCTTGATGTATGACTTATTTTAAAGCTTTGTTTGTTTAAATAGTATCGTTTAAAATAGAGAAATATAAAAAATTACTAAATCGTAACTACTGGGGGTCTACCCCAATATCTTCCGATTGGGAATATCGCTGACTTTTGATAAGTCATGTGCTTGTCACGTGTGAGATATCGAAAGTTATTGTCAGTTCCATACTTTGTTGATGTTCGCTATCGAATCGCTTTGTAGCGTACGTACTTTGGGTAGACCCCTAAATCGTCAATCAACATTGAAGTAATTATAAACAATGTTGAGTTCAACAAGATCAAACAACAAACACGAATTAAATACAAAAACATCAGGATATATCCCACTCTATTAATTTAACCTAATTAAACTCATTTAATCACTTCCAAGCTAATCCTAAATTAACGACATGTGGTACCGCACGCTTTAGTTCCACAAAAAGCAAGGCTAGCCACCATTGTGTGCTCGCGGGTTCCGCACAACACTAACAAAGCACGTAGATATCGATAAGAAGACAATAAACAATAACATTCTGATATTCTTGCAACAGCTATGCGACCGCGCCGAATTGTTCGCACTTCGACTCCTGGTGTGTAGGAAATATCCTCTAAAAAAACTCCTTCCTTTTAAGCGTGAGAGATATTGGAAGACAATCTTGTATCTTAAAAAATCCGTAGTCTATACTAGAAACATAAATGACTCCTTAGCTTTTGAAATATTCCTTAAAGGTCGGCAACGCATTTGCTTGGAGTGTTGCAAATGTCTATGGGCGGCGAAGATCACTTCGGTGATCCAGAACTCGTTTGCCCCGTTTGTATAAAACAAATAGGATCTTGTCGTTATGTCACTATCCGTTTTGTCTTTTTCTTCTTTAATTTAAGGTTCTTGGACCTTGTTGATGGAGCCCTTCCCGACCTTCTCTGTCCTGTGTCAGCATCTTGACCTTCTGATACATGACATTCTTTCTTTTTGATATGGTTTATGTAAGTTGTCCTCGGTCTTCTTCTCTTCCTTCTATTTGACTTTCTATAACTGTAGTTAGCAGGTCGTGGTGTCGTATCAGATGCCCTAACATATTTCCTCCCTTATTCTCTATTGGGTTTAATATTGTCCTCTCTTTTACTCTATCTAGCACTTCGTGATTCGTGACCTTTTCCATCCTTCACCAACACCACGTCTCAAGCATTTTGTCCGTTTTGTCGATAGTCATAAATTGTATGCATGTAAATAACTGGGCTATATATCAGAGATCAAATTATCGTGTGCTAGACACAGTCATCTGTTGCCGCCAGGTGGCCAGCGTGCTTGATAATACGAGTAGGTCATTGACGATAAGTATAGCTGTTGGAAATTACAATATGTTTCGAGGATTGTTTTTTGGATGGTTATTGTCATTGATATTGTTATCAAAATAATTTTATAATTCAAAAATGGAATAAAATAAATAATATAATTAACAACTTAAAATCGGTAGCGGTTACTTAGCAACTTCTAATTCAAATAAAAGGAAGGTCCATTTCCCTATCAGACATCCTTGAACCAGTCCTAATTATTACCGCTGGCAATGTTAGATCTTTATTGTTCGTTGTTACTCCGCGTACATTAGATCGAGACTAATTAAATGTACCTTCGGGAGCTGACTTTCATTAGAATGGCCATTTTGTGTTTGCATCTGATAGCGCACGAACGTCGACTTAGACTTCCTACTTACTCGCATTAACCCATTTAACAAATAAAATATGATCTTCCTAATAATGGTTGAGCTGTAGAGTACTTTATAAATATCTATTTTTATTGACCTACTTCCCAAAGGAGAAACTTCCCAATTCCTCTGTATGTTATTTTTTGGTTAGCTAATAACTCGACTCCTAGTTGTCTAATTTTTAGATTTTTTTTTGTTTACAGTTTTATCTGCTATTTGGTTATAACTTCTAAAATGCATAGTTAAAATTTAGGTTAATTGAAATACTTAAGTTTATTAATAAATTATTTTAATAAAATAATATTAAAAAGTGTTGCCAAATTATTGCTATTATAAAAACAATTATTATTATTAGGCATTTGATTATCTAGAAATTCCATACAAAGATGTATCCGAGACCGCACTTTATGCAGAATTCTTAGCGATATTTATATATTCTTCTTAATGATTGCTATAAGCTATTGCTTACTTCTTAGTGATAAAACATCAAATAAATCAGCATTAGCATAAACAGGGTCTCGATGATCTATGAAGCCAGACTTCCGTGTCATTACCCGTTTGCTAAGATCCTGCGCGTGATCACATCGCTCTACCAAACGCCTCTTTGTATTTAATTTATTTCCTCAGAGAAAGTGTAATTATATCAAATAAGAACATGTTGCATTCAAGTGGAGATTTATCATTGCAGTTTATATTTTATAAAATAAAGGTAGCACTTGGGTGGTCTCTTTTTAATTTAGAAGATAGTAAATAAATAGAAATGAACTTTTTATATTTTCAACACAAATATCACGAATATAATTCAATTTTCTTTTCTCTTCCTCTTCTCAACTAACTAGAAGATCTTTATTATAACTCTTGATGCATATCAATGGTGAAAATATGTTTATTTTCGATCAGTAAATTATAGGTGTTTTATGTGAAATTAACGATGTTAGTAATATAAAAGTAATTTTGTCTGTACAATTAATTATTTATTCTTTTAGGCTAGACAGTCATCTAGAAATTACAAAACTAACGGCCGAATATTTAAACCCCACTCAAATTTAAGCGCCGCTTAAAATTTAAGTGGTGTTAAAATTAAACGAGGTCGCTGTAGAATTTGGACTTTAAGTGTGGGCTTAACATGTAAGACGCTCTTAAATATTTGAGTGCCGTTTAAAAGTTCGACCGTAAATCAATGATATAAAGTATTACTTTCAAAGTTTGAGACGATGTTTTACTTAGATTATGTCCAGATCTAGACAGTTGTATAAGAAGTACAAATCAAATCACTTATCGACATAATTCCACGCATGATTGCCTAACGTTAAGTACAGCTCAAACTTTCACTATCATACGAACTCGTGTAGATCTGATAAAGTTATTACTCGACATTAAAAAAAAACGGTGAAACTGTGAAACTTCGGTAATGGCCGACTAAGCAACCTTGTTTCTGGCACGCTTCGCTACACCCGCGTCTTTTGTTAACAACGTTTATTAAATTCTTTATAACAAAAATTAAAATCGCAACTTTATATGAAACGAGGCGTTTTGAAATGTTTATTTTTGTAACATATTTGTTTATTTTTCGAGTGTAAATATATATTTTTAGAACATTTTTTTTAACATTTTTACTAAACATTTTAATTTTGGACCTTATTAGTTTTTTTAAGTTAAAAATATTTACATTAACTTAGTTTTCTTTACTAATGTAACTTTACTGCAATAATGTAATTTAATGCAATTAATAGCACGTTTCAGACTAACGGTTGCTTAAAATATTTAGCGTCAAAACACGGTAATTAAATACAATAATATAAGTTGTTTTGCAATAATTACCACAGAGTTCGTAATCAATAATTGTTCACTATTTGCCCACAGAATGTAGAGCGGCCACGTGCTAATAATTAAATTCTAAAACGATAATGAATTAAGTATTTTAATTGAAGGGAATTATCTCCCCAATCAATCATATTTATGGTATTCGAACTTATAAAATATAACCGATAACTCTATTTATGCTTGTCGAAATAATTTTATCTAGTGAAAATAGTTTTTTAGTTAGATAGTTTTATAGTCAACTGTACTCTACCAGTACCATTTTGTACTCTTTTTTGTCAGTTTTCCTTTGTGTTAATAAATATTTTTTTATTTTTATATCAGCATGTAAACATTATTAAAAAGTAATAGTAAAGATGTACTTGTCTAAAAAAGTAGTTAACTGACCTCATGCCGTCAAATCCATCATCAGATCCATTGATAGTGAGTACCGGCGCACGCGCGTACGCCTTCGCCACGCGTCGATTCTTTTCGAACACTATCACCTTAGCCCAGATTTCATCGTCGATCTGTGTCCATTTGTCCAGTACTTCTTGTATGTGTTCCTGTAACAAATATCACAATTAGTAAGTACTTTGAATGTTATAAAAAGTTATAAGCGTAAGCTTCTTGAAAAATATAATATACAAACTAAATATGGAAATTTAAATCTAATAGAAGCAAAAGCAAGCTTCTTGAAATAAAAGTATCAAAATCTTGTATTTTTAGTTCAAAATAAAATTGTAACTAAACAGCAGATGATTGAATAAAAAGTATGAGTTTTAAATATAAACATTTTGTAATGAAGAAAAAAGAAAACGTAATGTTGAATTATGTTAAAGTTTAAACCACAACTAAGAAACTATTCTTTTGTATGTCCACTACCGTTTTTCGAGTAAAATTTCTTTGAAATCCCTCACTTGTGTCCCGTTATACAAAGAGGTAAATGTCAATGATGTGTCGAAGACCATTGTTAGAGTTTACATTGACACAAAATGTGCAATAACATGTTGTCATCCCTTTCATTCCATTTGATAAGATAGAGACGATGTTTACACATATGTCTTGAAGTGACTTAAAGAAATTATGTAAGAATTTGTTACATGTCCAGTTAAATTACGGTTCGTACTTTGTCTTTATTTTTATTTTAACTTGCGTCAACATTGACCTTGTGTCATGGTGTTTCTTTTGTAAACTGAGATTGCTAATGTCTCTGATATTAATCCGGATTTAGCAACGTTTTTGTAACGACATCGCTCAGTGTGTCCGCAACTTGTTCCGCTCTAGTTATTTATTTCTTACTTGAAGCATATGAGTTTGTTTAATTGTCTAAATATTAAAGTGCTATTTTATGGTAGTTATAATTAAATTACGTAATTTAAGATTCAAGATTCTTTAAGATAAGAAAGTGAAAAGGATATAATAGTGTCTCTTTTTTTGTAAAACAAAAACAATCACGAACAAGCAACTATGAGCTTTGATTAAGATTAAATATGGTTCAAATTGTTAAATGACAATTTAAATATAGAATTTATGCTAAATTAGCAATTAAAATTACTTAATTAAACTGTTATTTTCGGTTTTATTCAGCAATAGTAACATAATATTTTATTTTGGGTCATCGCAAAACAATGTCCTACGATGTTAGTGACCTCTACATTGAAGCAACAATTTCTCTAATTGCATTACGTAATGGAAAATGTTCTCTATGTAGTAATAATTAAGGCTTAAAATGCAAAATACTACTATCAAAGTAGCAATTTACGTGGTCACCGTCCCGTGTTGTTTGTTTGTTTTTACTTACTCGTAATAGTCCAGCAATTTTCCCGCGGATATCTAGCTCTAAATAAACCGTTGTTTTATACAAAAACTTTGGAAATAATTACGAAGACCCGTACGTTTCTTCTTACTCTAGGGCTGTACAAAAATGTAAATAAATAAATTTTAATAAATTAATATTTTATGTTTAATAACATTCAAAGATATGTGTGTAAGCCAACCAACCCACACTAGGCGTGTGTGGTTGACTATGGCCTAAACAACCCTAACTTAGGGTGGGCTCCGAGCCCCTTAGTGATGTAATATATTGTGCTGATGATGATAAACATTTAAATAATTATATCGTGATATGATTTGTATTTATATAGACCATAGAGAAAAATAATTTGTGGTATGAAATGTATTTACGTAGCTTAAAAATAAATAACTTATTCAGAATAAAACCGCAACGAGACAAAGTAACTACAATGTTAAAAATATCGAATAAATTAATCTTATACGTTTTGTGATAAATAATTCAATTTTGTACAGCCCTACAATACATGAAAACATGGCGTGTTTGGTTATTATAGCGATTATATAACCAATTGGGATTGTTAGCGTGTTTTTGTTTCTTTCCGGCTCCGTGATAATGATAGCGAATCTCACTTTCGATGATACTCCGTTACTACGAGTTCCCGCTTGAAAGTAAAACTGATGCTGCATAACTTTGTAACTTGTTTTTTTTAGTATAAAATGCACGTTTTGTTATTGAAGCTATTTTATACTAAGCTCTTGCTCGCAACTCTTTCAGCATGAAAGTAGTTATGATAGAGTGTATTCTATCCAATCATCCAGATCTCTTAGGCCGTACTGGAGTCACGTAGACCATCTATACATCCAAACTTACAAAATAGTCCGTCTTGAGAATTTACAGTTTTGTATACTAGTTCAGGTCATAGAGTCAACTGCCTCTAAAGTAAACTGTTATTACT
>QDHC01001532.1:672025-683203 GCA_013186455.1 Papilio dardanus tibullus | reverse complement strand
GAGTAACATAGGCTATATTATTTAATTCCACGCGGACGAAGTCGCGCACAACAGCTAGTTTTTAATATTTGTAACTTGTGCAAATGATAGTGATTTTTAGTTTTTAGTTGAACAGAAACAGAATTGACTACTTAGTTTTTTATACTTTTTACTTATGATTTTAACTTTTATAATGTTGTTTTCAATGTAAATAGAATTGAATGTTTCAAAATAGAACTAATAAAATGTAGTAATAAATCAAGATTATTTTCATGTCATTTTGTCTGTCTATATTTTTATAACTCTATGTTACATAGTTATAAAAACAACAGAACATGGCAAGGCTGAACACACCTAGATGCCTTGCAACTTCTTTATAAGTAATTTATCTTTAAATCTTTACCAGTTGCATTAAAATAATACTAATGTGATATTAATGTACCTTTGCAACATTAATGTGGTTAAAAATAAACATATTTGTAATTATTTTAAATTGAAACATACTGTATAATACAACCAGTAACCGATTGCTGTAGTTACTATGCTATAGTTACTGGATGTGTGTGTTTTGAGTGATTTTTAGTGACAACCATATTTTAATTTTTTCTGTCATATAACTGAGCTTAATTTGATAATAGTTTTGGCGGTGTATGTCTTCTCATATTCATTTTTTTATTCACTAACAACAGTATAGCATTCTTACAGAATTGATCCAATATGACACTTTAGGAAAAAAAAATAGTTTACAATATGATATAATAATTCATAATTCATAATTCATTTATTCAATAAGCACACACATATTTACAAAAAAATGATTTTTTACAAACATAAATGTGCACCGCGCCGAAAACGCAGATAGTGAATATGCTAACTATTAAGCTAACAAAAAATCCTCCACACTATAAACACCACCTTGTAATAAAAAACTGCACAGCCTTGCCCTAAACTGTCTCGCATTTAATACTTTTATGTCAACAGTCAACATGGTACAAAGTAAATTTATTTTATATATTACAAAGTGGCAAACGAGCAAGCGAGCCTGGATTCGCTGAAATAGCGAAGCGACCGTTGCCCATAGACATCTGCAATTGCAGATACGTATACAAAACAAAACGGCATTGATATTTGTATTCATGTAATTGGGTGAAAAAGATACGCGTAGGATTGGTGTAAATGCAGATAATATGAGGGGAGATAGAGAAGTATGGAAGGGTAGTAGATACTATGTTAACCCTCCGTAAAAGAAAGGGCAAGCTGACGACATTTCTATTGTATTTAAGTTATTACAATTCCTCTTTGATTATGCAGAAGTTATAGTTTATCACCACTTGTCACTATGTCTACTTTAAAAATAGTCGTACAACATTTTGCAAGAATTTATTACTAAAATAACTTGATTTGTAATAAAAATATCGTAACATAAAAACGCTTATAACTTATTCTGTTGCAATTAAAAGTGGTATTCAATTAGTTTTTAAAATAAACAGCCGACAATATTTCTTAACACGTGGAAATTCTTTACAAATAATATTAATCTTGTTATCTTAATTAGATCAATTACATAACATTTTTTAACTTTAAATATTACAAAATAAATAAAATATTCAATTTTTACTTAAACTAAATTATATTAACTTGAAAAGGAATAAACAAAATTCCTTAGTAAAAAGATTTATCATTCTTTCAATACAAAAGACTTCAACGCGTGCTGGGGATACAACATTGTCATTTGCCATGAATTCCCAACATATTGCTGTCTCTGCTTTTCGCAAGAGAATAAAAGAAATCCGAAGCTTTATAATTATTTACAAAAGAATTGATATGAGCAGTTGATTTGTTCCATTCCGTCCACACATTGCTGTACAATTTATTTTACAACATTTTTTTTTACTGAATAGTTAATAAGGTAATAAAGAAAAGGATGTTGCATAAATAATTAAATGCTTAAAACGTATTCTGTGAATACCTTTTTCGGTAAATGCAAGCAGACATTGATGTCCTCAAAAACTTGTTTTAACCATTATTTTTATTTTGTTTCCTCAAATCTAAAAGAGTTTTATTACAATTGTGACACTTCAAAGTTGTAAATTATTGAAGAGAAGGGTGCGTCATTTTTATAATATTTGTGCTTTTAGTATGGTATTTAGTATTTAAAATTTAAAATATCACTGCATATATTTTGAAAGTTAAAACAAACTGAATATTCCTTTACGTAAAAAAGTAAAATGTTATATTTATTTTTTTTTTATATAAGAAAAGGGGGCAAACGAGCAGCTGGATTACCCAGATGATCAACGACGCCCATAGACATCTGCATTATCAGAAGAAACACAGATGCGTTGCTGGCCTTTGAGGAGGTGATACGCTTCTAGAAGGATCCTAAGTCGTAGCTGTTTGGTAAAGTTTTTAAACAATTACGATTATACTTTCTGTTTCATACTGATTTTCTCAGTAATTTTACTTTTACAATACTTAATTTCTCCAACATTTTTGTATATTACATCTATGCATTTAGACTTCAAATACAATAATTATGATATTTATTTTTTTAAGAAAAGCTAAATACACGATTTAACTATACAATGATTCCGCATTCCTAGTATGATAATCTAATCCAATCAATTATCAACCGTATTTAAAACCAGTTAAAGTTGTTTTTTAAATACCGTTTCTTTCAAAGTTGCTCTACATAAGCAAATAGCAGTAGGATGACCTTGCGTGTCCGAGTTTCCGCTGACCGTTCTCGAGACGGACTGGGCCTAACATTTGCTCAAGTAATATCAAATACAAAGAAAATGTTATATTTTTTAAAATAATATAAGCTTTAATATTTCAGTAAGATATGAAAAAAACCAGACATGTCATAATGTGGAATGCTACGAGTAAGTGCAATACTGGTGGTGTGCAATAGGTTTTTATAAAGCATTTGATAAAGATTTACTTTTTACTATCTTAATAATGTAATGTTGGCTTTTAAATTATTTAACAAAAAACTATGCAGTCGAAAATCATTTATAAAAGTTGAAAATAAAAGTTGAGATAAATAAAAATAAGACCAGAGTTAAATTTATTTACATTACTCTTATAAAAAGTGTAAGCTAATGATGTGTTTTTGTTCAAATCTGATTTGATCTTTGTATTCAAAATGTCAAAAACAATATCTGCCGCTTGCTCATCGATCCATAAAGTCCGGTATCCATATTAAATTCGACAATTCATAAGAAATCATTGGAGTATAAGTTTGTTTAAGACCCATGAACTGAGATTCATCTTTTTTGGGTCTGCATATTATTAACGTCAAATTCGATTAAACTCTAATAAATACGAAGTCTACTACGAACGAGTATACAAAGAACTATAGAACTGTATACAAAGCATATTTAAAACTTACAATGTCATAAATATTTACTTTACCTATTGCTTTTTTTTCGTGTTCCCCTGACAATAAATCAGAAAATTTACTCACTTTTCTTTAATTACATTTTACATTTTTTTTACGTTTTATATTTATTTATTTATTACTTAGTAATAGTGCCACTAGTGCGTCGTAAAAGATGCGGCATTCTTACTTATTGCTTTAAAGAATAAGCGAGAAGCAAGTACCATTAAGTATAGTGATAACTTTTTTATTCTAAAATTTGTACAAACACAAGAAGACTTTTACATAATCAATGCTTACTAAATGTGCTAAATAGACACAAATAAGACGAATTTATATAAACACATGCTTAACAACTTCTGTAATCCTGGTTACTTTCAATGAACTTTGATTAAACATTTAATCAACATTGAACATGTTTATATTTTTTATGGTTTTAAGGAAATTTACCGCAATATAATAATTATGCAAGAATTTTTTAATTTACTAAAATGTCAATTGATTTCTAATCGTCAAACGTAATTATAAATTCCAGTTAATTCTAATTAATAATTCATTTCGTTGATAGAACAAGTGTTTTGTACTGAGAGCAAATTAATATTACTTTAACAAATAGATCAAGTAATTAATTACAATGATCGGGAAATTAACTGCTAAAAAGACATCATTTTATGACGAAAAAGCTTGATTAAAGAATAATTAAGTAGTTTAAGTAAGTAAAACATTATTTTATCTAACCACTTACTCAATTTGTCAATTTAATGTTTCTGATGTTATTTATTATTTTAATAAAAATATACATAAATTTGAAGTTCAAAAAAATCTGTATACAGGATGTTCCGTAAGTCGACGCCAAAACTGAAGCAGGCGATAGAGCAAGTCATAAGAGACACCAGACAAATATAAAAAAATCTATGTCTAATAGTTTTTAAACGTCATCTGAGTCAATTTGGCGTCGACTTTCGGGACACCCTGTATAATATTTTTTGGGACAGCCTGTATAATCTTGTTTTTACCATTTATAGTAACGGTTGTTTATAGATTTCAAGTAGAGCGACCTTCTAACCTTGGTCATCCTTGTAGACCTTTTAAGACGAGTGAATGGACATTGTTTATGCTTCGATTGCTATTTAGCTACGGGTCATCTTACCGATATACAACCTCTATAGTCAGTCAATATAGTTATATAGATAACATAAAGATAAATGAGATTCGTAATAAAGATTTTACGATAGTTAAAGGTTAGAGGTAAAAATCTGTTTACATAACAAATTATTTTATTATTATATTGCTTGATTTTTTTTTATTCATATAAAAATTCTGTATTTAAGTTTGGTTAAAGACATTTTATTTTACATTAGAATTTAATAAAATGGTTTTAACAAGAATAAAAAAATATACACCCATATCTAAACAAGGCGTTCGGACTTCAAGGTCGTAAAATCAATCAATTTGGACTCTTGTTTATTTGAATTTTATACCGATTCAAAAATATTTTAGTACTTTTTTTCAATGTCTGTATGATAGACTTTGTAAAGGTATTATTAACACATTATAGTTATTTTTTAAGCAATATTATATTTCATCAAGATTCTAAAGTGTTGTCTACTACTCGTATCTTACGGTTTAAAAAATATCAAAGTTTACGTTTTGAAGTAATCTCGAAAGTTCACTGTTAACAATAAGTTGCGATCATTCTTAAGATGAGACAAGAACCTTAATCAAAAAACGAAATCGGTTAAAGATCAATACATCAATTAACTGTCTACACCTTATAGGTCGGTGTGACCTTTACAATTACGTCGTCTCGAATCTTTTATGAACTTGTTCTACCAGTTGTCCTACCTCGATTGCTGTTTTTAATTTTGGCTTCCTTTTTCATTAATAACAATGTTTTATTAATAACTACAGTCAAACCTGGATAAATGAGAGTCCAAGGGACCACGATATTTGTCTCGCTTACGGAGGTTTCTCTCTAATCCGAGTTTCTCGAATATAGAGGTAGCTCGACGGGACCATAGAAAGACTCTCGCTTTTAGATGTTTCCCGCTTATCGAGGTTTGAGTATACATACATTATTTCTGTAGCAGTGTAGCTACTTGAATATGGATATATAATGCAGTGCCCAAAAAATTCAATTCCATTCTAGGACTGTACGATCCCATTTTTACAGAACTGAAATGTGTAACTTTAAGTGCACTTGCCAAAATGGCTTTTAATCTTCCAATTTGATGAACTTTTTAATTTGTTGCTTAGAAATAACTGAATATAATGAAACTAGTATTCTGATATAGATCGTTTTACTTGTTATTCTTAAATAATACAACTGAAGTTAATAACATAACAAAGCATTTAGCTAAAGCTTGCAAAGGAATGTGGTCGGATCTAAATCCTTTTACCAGCGTCATAGCGCGATTCCAATAAGTCGCACTGACCTTTGACAATATAAGTCACGAGTGGGTAAGCGAAGCAAAGTATTTGAATATTGAGAGTGCTGTTAACGTTACATTGAAACAAAACAAAATAATATTTAGATTAAATGTGTTTTTTTTTTCTTTTTGTCTTCCAAGAGTTATTCTTTCTGTTCAAACCGCACTCAAAGATGGCCACCAAGGGGGTTTTAGTGAGTCAAATCTCACATAACCTTTTTAATGTTTCCCCCTTGTTAATAAAAAGTATATCTACTTAAAAGTTGTCATAGAATCCTTATCGTAATATGTATGTCTATAGAACATCACGTGTTGTAAAACCTCATGTAACCAATTGTCTAAGTGACCGATTTATGCTTGTACTGAACAGGTGTTACTTGTCAACTCTCCATTTCGAAATGTTAGCGGACTTGCTTTACGACATTGATACTTAACGACCGGTGATAAAGTGCATGTTATTTATTGCATGTAAATGAGTACCAGGCTTGTACAAAGAACAGACAAGTGACACGAGTCATTCACAGTTACATAAATGGATCAGCCATCACATGTCCACGGAAATAACTAATACATATTTAAAATGTTACATACTTGAGAATTACTAACAACGATTTGTAAATATTTAAATACGAATTGGAATGTTCAGACATTAGACTCTTGGAATGCATGTAATGGAATAATAGTAATCTATAGTTGGAGATTTTTCTATAGGAGAAAGGGGCAAACGAGCGGCCGGATCAGCGAGGTGATCTTCGACGACCATGGACATTTGCAACACTCGAGGAACCGCAAATGCGTTGCCTTTAAGAAATAGATAGGCTCGCTTCTTGAAAGACTCTAAGTCGTAGTGATTTGGAAATATAACCGAGGACAGACCAAAAATATGTGAATTATATTAGCGTTAATTGGAAGTCAAATGTATGGTTATTTATTTGTAAATTTATTTTAACACATACGAGATCGCTATAAGAAGATTTTAAGAGCGAAAAATGAGACCTACTATAAAAGATTCTATGATATATTTTGTAATATAAAAATAACGTAATATTATTTGGATCATATTTTAAATGTCCATTTCTATGTTTCACCATCTTGTATAGTAATTATTCAATGTTTCTCTGTTTCTACTCTTATTTGTTGCTTGAGTTAACTGATGTTGATTGATACGTATCAGGAAATGACGCTCCGTCGGCTTTCGAAACATTTCATTAATATATCATCCCATTCAATCTATTTCGGGCCAACGATCACGTTTATGCGTGAAATATTGATCTTGTAGATGTACTACTTAGCTTTTGTAAATTATAAATTTAAAATGCAATAAATAATTACGATAGTAATTTTAACGTAGTCAAAAACCTGAGCTGATAATTTTTAAATCTGTTATTCATTCAAGATATATTATGAGAATTAATGCTCTGACTTATGGTTTGTGATATCTACCTAATTCTGATAAATGTAATCATTCAAATATAATTCCAGTTTAATTAGAAGTTAACATACATAAAATAAAAACGTGGACGTAAACAGATAAGAGACACGGTTAAACTTAAATCAGTCGTTTTACTCTAAATTTTTATTTAATAAAATTTAGACTGACATCAGTAAAACGCAACGTGATACATTTAAACCATATTATTTTAAACGAGACCTAGTAACTGTTTTCCTTGGCACTCCGTCACGATTCCGCCTATAGATCAGAAAAAAACGAGAATTTAAATGAAGCATAGACTCGACCATATTGCATTCTGTGACAGAGTAAGCGTAAAGCAAATTAAACCTAATATAAATGGTGTGAAGATTGATTTTTCTCTAATATATTGCAAGGAATTGCAAAGCCGCAGGACCAGACAGGTGGGTAAAATAGAAAGTTGTTCGCTTCCTGATCGGCCGCTCGCCTCGCCGTCTCCAGGTCACTAATGTACTTAGTTTAGATTTTGATATACAAGGGCAATTATTTAAATATAATAAAAATAAAACAATATTTTTTCATACAGCTAACTTATCAAAAACTAGATGTTACTCGCGACTTCGTCCGCGGAGAATTAAAAAAATATAGACTATGTTACTCGGGGATAATGTAGCTTTCCAACGATGAAAGAATTTTTGAAATCGGGCCAGTAGTTTTTGAGTTATTTCAATATATACAAAAATACATAAATACAAAGTTTCTCTCTTTATAATATTATATCAAAAATTCAGTAAAACGACACGGAAAATCTTTTAATTAATCCACTTTTCTACGTCAAGTAAATTCGGCAGTCAAACCAACGTAATCAAAATAAATACTCATATTTTACAATATTTATTTGTGCATTTTACGTTATTAAATCTATTGCTTAAGTATATTTTCCTGTGTTAATTTAGTGAAAACATAAAAGTAGCATGACGCAACTTTGTACCTACGGACGTAATACCGCGGCTTTGCGAGGGTTATGTAACTTTGAGTAACATGAAGATGAGCCCAAAGGTGAAACAAGGGAATTAAAGTCAATACATTAATACAGGATGTTCCAAATTGTCACATTTTACATCAATCAATTTTAATGAAATTTAAAATAAGAGTTACAAATTACACGATATTTTTGAAAATACTACTTTCTCAAGTATATTATTATTTACGCTACAGGATGAAAGGAAAAGTTGAAACTTTAAATTTACTTTCACTTGAGATACACTAAAAAGTGAAAAGTGATAATATAAACGCAGTGGATGAGTAATAACTAAGGTAAACTTTGAAACATCCTGTACATTAAATATGCTTTATTCCTATTTATATAATGCTATGATAATTTGTTATTTGTGATCGAAAGTCTAAATATAATACTAGATCCGGGGTAGCTCGTCCACGAAGAGTTAGTTCTTACACAATGAGTTAGTGTAATAAGTATTAGCAATTCTTTTCTAATCACTGATTTGAAAAAGACCATATAACATAGCCTGGGCAATGAACAACATTGATACGGAAGCCCAATTTTAGTCCACTTTCCCTTCCTATCCTTTTCTTTTAAGGAAATGATGGGAATGGGAAGTGGATACCGCGGGAGAGGGGTCGAGGGAAGAGAAATAGTCCTCTTGCTGTGCGTCTCCCACTCCGTGGATTAAAGGTAGGCAACGTATCTGCAATTGCAGATGTCTATGGACAGCGGTCGCTTCGCTATTTCAGCGAATCCAGGTAAAGTAAAATAAGGATTACGAAAAATTGTATTGACAAGAAACCAAACAAAAAGTATCTTTGTAGTCTGGGTTTTTAAAAAAGTCATGAAAAATATATTACATACCACAAGGGCCATTTAAATGTAATTTCATTTTAATAGGGAAATTAATGTACATTCTTATACGTCAACCGGAAGGAGGGTGGCGTCTACAAGGACGAATTAAACATCTGTTCCCTGGTAAAGGCCACGGGAAAGAATACAAGGTCTTTACTTTGCCAACTGTTAAAAAGTATAATATTGAATACAGCAGAAGAATATTTTGAAAAAAAAAGTTTTAAATGTAGTTAATTTATAATAATTTTAAAGGGGAAAGATGTGTATTTTTATATTTTTATTAATCGAAATAACACAAAATGTACGGGGTCGATTTTAGAAATTCTTTTACAATTAGAAAGCTACGTTATCCCTGAATAACATAGGCTATTTTCTATAATAACGCGCAAACGAAGTCGCGAATAAAACCTAGTATACAAATTAACAATCAAATTCTGCGACAGACTTCCAGCAACTCATCTTTTTCATGACATTTCAGTTAATTATAACTCTTTATTAATAGAACGTCATTCAATCTAATGTCTATAACCTTCGTCATAACCTTTACAAACATGCAATTATGTTACACACAACTAAATACCACCTTAGTTGGAGTGACAACTACATACTCTTTCGTAAACTCTACATCTATACAAGTCGGATTACGTAATGTGATTCTGCCAACTTTTAAAATGTCAAATATTGACCTGCGACATGATGACGTAGCCACCTGTCTTCGTATTAGTTAAGAATAAAGCAATTTATACCTTAATTGAATAGTTATAAGGGCAATTTTCCTCTGAATAATCACTGATTTATAAACTTGTAACTATTATAATGAGGTGAATGGATAGAATTGTAATATAAACTTATATTTGCTTAATGCGTCAAGTACAAAGTAACTTATTATCTTTAATAATGTTCTATTGAAGTTTAAATAATAGTGCTCTTTACTCTTTATTACGGCATAAGTAATTGACCACCAGATTATAGACTGGGAATCTGTGACAATTATACGGTGAAGTTTAAAATGTTAGTTTAATGGTGGTTAAGAAAAAATAGTTCTTTTCCTTAGAATATAGAATATTTTAGAGGCTAATCGATCCATTTATTGCTTTTTTACGTGCAATTAAATTAAATATCTTCGGATCAGTTATTGGGCTCGATCGTAAAGATATTATACCGCTAGTCGCGACATTATGAAGCAAGTTTTACACTTGTGAGTTGCCACTTGATATCCTTGACAAAAGCGAAGAATTTTCGAATGTATAATGTAATATATTTATTACATATGTATGTATAATTATTTAAATACATTTGATTTAATATCTAAGAAAAATGCCATTGAAGTTGTGACCAGCGGAGTTACCTTAAGTAAATGCTCTACAAAGCGATTCGATAGGAATAATCAAAAATATATAGAACTAACAATGACGTTCGATATCTCGCACGTGACAAGCACATGACTTATCGAATGTCATTGTCAGTTCTATACATTTTTGTCGATTCCATCAGCGACATCGCCAACAGAAAGACTTTGGATAGCCCCCCAGTAACATTAGTATCGATATTTAAGGTTTAAAATAATAATACAAGTCTTTAATGGAGTGGAAGGTAAAATTTAAGGAGCGACCTTCACTTTTGTACAAAAAATGCTTTTTCGGCCACCGAACAAGTTTCACTTTTAACACGCATTTTACATTTTGCGCGATCGCGTGACTTCAATTTAATTATATTGTCAACAATTATCATTACATTGGACTGTGTTAAAAAAGGCTTGACCATACAGGTTGTCCGGAAATGTACAAAGGAAGATAAAAACTTTCTTGGCTGAAAATATTATTTAATCTGGGGGCAAAGCAGTACCCCTGCCAAGTAGAGCATTCAATATTTTTTTCTTGCTGCACTTAGAGTCTTAATATATAAATATCTTAATTATTTTAGGTTAGAATTCTTTTACTTTTACGGTGAGGGTCTCCTTTAGTGAGCTATTTACTCTGGTTCTGAATGTGGCAATTAAAAAGTGGAAACCATCCAACATGTTTAGAAAGGACTATTTGTCGTGTAGTTCTTTTACTTGAGCAGTTATGCTAAAAATGCTTAGAGGTATCATATCTAAAAGTTATTAGCAATAGAT
>QDHC01001532.1:640852-671812 GCA_013186455.1 Papilio dardanus tibullus | reverse complement strand
TCCACGTTTACACTCCAAATTCTGCACGATCTCGATTAATTTTGATGCTACTTAGTTTAAGTGACTTTAAATTTGCGTGGCTTTTGAACATACGGCCGTTATTAATCTAAAACTAAAAGAATACGTAATAATGTTATTTTACTTGTTTCATAAAGGTTATACAAATATACAGTCGTAATTAAATATTTAAATAATACAGTTGTTAGTAAATAAATGTTGGTTTCACTTAAATACGTAAAATAAAAAGAAACAACATTTAAATCTACCAATCCTTTTAGAAGCACGCGTGAAGTGGAAAAATAAATCACTGTAATAAAGTCGAGTGTGCTTTAACTTTTGTCGAAGTAACTCCCCGATCGCATTATAAATGAAGCTTCTTGATTTGAAAAGATTACTCGTGAAAAATAATTTTAAATGAAGGTGACCGGAGCAGAATTCAATCTGCCCAAAGCCGTCCCTTGGACAGCCATTGTCACTTAGGATCAACGCCCCGAATGATTTATGATGCTGATTTTTTTATCTTTTGAAATTCGGTCATTATTAATCCTTAAGAAACAACCGCAAAAAATCTATACTTAAAAATGCAATCAATATAACATTCGAAAAATTTAAACATAGTACAAAATTAGAGTTAAATCAATTCTTATTTAATTACTAACTGTTGTACGCCACGTAGTCTGCGTGGAATAAAAAATATAACCTATGTTACTCGGGTATAACGTACCTTTAATAGTGAAAGAATTTATGGAATCGGCCCAGTAGTTCTTGAGTTATTTAAAAATGTAAAAAACCATTAATAACCCGTACGCACTCAGTGCAAGAGTAAAATTCATAATTCAGACTTTATTAAATTCGACCATTGAGGTCAAACATTAAACCGTCTAGATGAGATATTTTCCGGACAATTTGCGGTGCGGTAACACTACCATTGTTGTTCATCGGTCACGATCGAGATCAATGGGTCAGGCATTAACTACCAGTAAAAATACAATACAAACAAAAACGGACTATTATTTAACTTAATCTTCAAACATTCTAACTGTAAGTATACGAGTATAAATCATAGTTGTTAAACAGAAAGAACTTTCTTGATCAATTAATGATTTAGGGCAGCGACATCTTTTTTATTAATCAGAAATGTTCCTTATTAAAATCAAAACTGATTCTGAAACTGCCATGCAGTTGCATTAGCCCCTAGTTCGAGTGTGGTCGTTGCATAATAGCCCGATGGGATCGTGCGTATAGCTACTGATTGGCTAATGGGACACTTTTCCTTAAGCTTTCTTCATTCTTAAACGATAAGTTTAATAACAGCAAGGATATTTAACAATGTTATAGATTATTAAGTTCGTGCGACCGTCCAACTCATAGTTTTCAATAGAAATCATGTTAACGATGTATGTTGCCAATATTAAATATAGTGTTTGGACCGAGCTTTATGTTATGTTCCCACGTCGTTGTCGGAAACTGTTACAAAAACGTAACACTAAACAAAGGAAACTAAAACGTACTGTATGTGACATTAATGTCTATTGAATTAGACTGAACTAGCTTTGTCACTTGATTTCACCTGCGTTATAGTAAAAATCTAAGTAAAAATATCTCAGCCTATCGTCGTCCATTGCTGAACGTAGGCCTCCCTCGATTGCCATAAGGCCCGGTTCTGTGCTGCCCGTATACAATTTTGTAATAACTTATTATTGGGCTTTTAAATGGAAAATGCGCAGTGAAACTACCTCATTAAAACGAACATCTCCGTATACGAAATTTTTCATAGCGTCTAAAATATAACATCTCTGTCGCAATAATATGTGTTAGCTATTAAAATGTTAATCAACGTTTTAAATTACATTTGAATACGGATTTTGCAATATATTCAAATTAGTTGATTGACGGCATCCAACCGAAGTTCACCTTAGCTCCTCTTTGAACTAATTTGAACGCTTTACATATAAGATTTATTGTCTTAAATATTTTTAATTTTTCACAGAATTTAATTGTTTTATTATTATGTTGAAAATAGTTAAAGCTGTTTAAACACAAATAGTGTGTTCTGTTTTGCTCACATTAAATTCCAAAATAAAATTTCACTATTTTATGTTTTGACAGCCCTATCATTCCTTCTAAATTATACAGATAAACTGTGACCAATGGGGAAATCAGATATTCAGTAACTATTAGATAATTTTTAATTATCGGTATTGTCTTTGATAGCATGACATAACTGGGCAATGGTTTCTCCTATGCGTTGTAATTCGTTTGTATCTATTACGGTATGATTGTGAACTCAGGCGTGAACATTGCTAACGGCTGCGCAGGCGCAGGCGGCGGCTCGACGACCTCGTGATTGATGTGTAGAAAGTTTCCAAGTGATTGGGCGTTACATGCTGCTATTACTACTTCATTGGCTTGTTGTTGCTTCGATTAGTTCGATACGCTTACAGCCTTGACAGCTAGGGCTTTGTTTATTTTGATTTTTTCAAGTATAGTTAACATAAAGATGCAGAAAACTTGGCGAATGTGTCCTATGTTTTCTATGACGAATGTTGTATTGCATAGATATTTTACCTTATAAAGTTTGTCCTTTTGATACCACACATCTTCCTCTTCCTCAACTTGCGTAGCGAAAGCTTGTGTGAGATCGTCGCGGGAGCGCGATAAGATTCGACGTCGTGACACCATCTCCCCACCCGTCGCCGCGTCAAATGGGCCCAAACTGTAACAATAACAACAGATATTAATTATGATAAACACAACTAACTATACACCTATAACTGTAAAGAAGTAGACGAATCGAATATGCCATTGGGGCTACAGAACATCCCAAAGGAATACCAAAGGATAGACTCAAATTATCATTACATTCTTAATCAGATGATTAATATTAAATCATCAAAGTTTATTATTGTTATAAAATACTCTCGGTAATAAGAAGTAATATTAGTTTTTGGTAAGTAAGAATTAATAATAAATTTTGCTCATCGTTACGTGATAGAATTCATTGACATTTCATAATGATGAATTAATTAAAAGCGTATTCTAGATCATTTAGAATTGTTATATTATTCAAATCTACTTCCGTGTATTTTAAATATCAAAGTTAATTTTATGTATAACGTTTTTGATTTAACGGTGTCATCATCAGTATTTTATCATTTTTAAACATATTTTATAATTTAGTTTGTCAGATGATTTAAATCTAATTATGATTTGTGCCCCAAGAGGTCACCGTAAACATCAAAACCGTCGTAAACCACAAATCATTAGGAGCACAAATAAGCTGTATAACCATTAAGACAACAGAGGAGTGGGTTGCGTCTTTTATATCAACGGCAACAAAGCAATAGTTAGCACCGCTTCCTTCCGAGACTTAACAATGTGTGGCATTGGATTTGGCATTGGGGATCGCGGTCCGTATCTAACAATCGCCTCCGACGTCCTCCCATTCATCTGATACATTGCGTCGTTTGTTTACGTCTCCGATGCCCGCTGCTCTACCCTCAATTAGGCACTTAGCAGACCCAGCAACAGTAAAAGCAACTGTCAATGTTGCCAGTTTCCTTTTAAAATTGCGTGTTAATAGCACGTTTTTTTTTAATAATGGCGCAAACGCCAAACGGGTAATGGTGACAACAGATCATTATCGCTTATGATCTGCAACACCAGATAATCAGCATATATCATATATGCCGGCCACGGCAGCAATTTTTTTTTACAATTTGCAATGAATAGGACTGGAGTCGGGACCAACAAAGCATTTATACACCGATATAATTTTGACAATTGCTACGGAAGTTAGTACCTAGGTAATCGTTGACTGCCTATCGTGAGAATCCGCTACTCGGGTTTCCATATGTTTATAATGGACATAAATGTAAAAGATGCTGGTTGTCAGTTGCGGCAACAGTTGTTGCGTCTGCAAAGGGCCTTAAAGCGTAGCGTGTTGTCGAAGAAAGTGTTATGTCGATAACATCTTTGGCGCATTTGCTTGTATCTGCTTGTTTTCTAACGCTCGCCTTAGTAGGCCGTATTGTACTGTCACTTGTCTATTCAGGGCGTTTATTATAGACTTTCAGGAAGTAGATCGTTTTCTGATATATTGGGTTTATTTTAATAGTGTGAAACTCTGAACTTTAGTCTTGGTAGCCCAATAAGTATATTTTTGTGTCTGTAATAAATAAATAATAAAAAATTGTATTTAATATTTCAGGATATATAATATTTAGTAGACAAATTATTTTTTTAAATATAATTTTATTCAATGTAAAAATTATTTTTTTGTGATTAAAAAATATACAAGTACAAGCCGTGGCTAGTAACATTCGTTTGTATTAAAAACTATAATTTATGGATGACATTTCCTTTTCAAAAATTACTAAATGAGATTTCTTTTAATTAATCATACAAGATTTATACACGGATGTGGTTAAAAGGTCATACAAAAAGCCTCTGGAAACAAAAACAAATTGATTAATATCGGACAATCGATCTTTGACTTTCGTTTTTAAATAATTCTGATCTATAACAAGCTTACGACTTTCCTTGAACCATTATGTCACCGTAAAATTGTAAATAAATGTGTTGGATTATTATAATATTCAGACGAAAATTACTACATTGGATAGCATGATATTTGTGTAAAACTTTTTCCGTCACTACGTAATGTGACTCGTGATTGTTAATTATCGCTTTTTTACGTTGACACTCGTATAAGGAAAGATATGCTGAATATCGTGTTTATAAACTGCTCATTGTTAAAAAAAACAATTATAACGAATGCGTGCTTCAATATAATGCGTGCTAGAAAATTAATTATCAATGCCCATTTTCTTTTCAATCACATGACAGAATTAATTTATTACGGTACATGAATTGTAAATTAATAAACTTTTACGTTTACGCTTAATAAGAGTCAAAGCATTGTAAATTTAAAAATATATGTATTTTTATAGATTTTTCTTCATAAATACTGTGTGCCGCACTCAGAATTAAATTATCATCGCTTAGCACAGATTTAATATACGTTTATACTAAAATGTACTACAGTTTAAGTATTAAATCAGGTCATTTTAGACGTTTGAAATTAGTTAGACATTATAAGCCACGTAGATCAGTGGGCCATAACATTGTGACGCAGCGGTTTATTATAAAAAATAGAGCAAAGAACCCACACCGCGCACGTGTACCTACTTATTAACTTACTCTTTGATTACCTCGTATCGGATGGCCCCTCGGATGCCGTAAATATAAATTCCGAAGCGAATGAACCGAGAAAGCTATGTTTTAATGATTTAACTATGTAGAAAGCAGATGTTTTTTTACCCTATTTCTAATTGAACCTAATTCTTAAATAGTCAAAAATGTCATATTTATGATTTATTCAGATTTTTCAAGTTTTCTAAAATCATACAATCTTCTTAATTTAAGTAAAAGTAAACTAAAGTGTACTTCTTAGTAAGAAAGTGAACTCTACTTTTGTCCACTTTATTTCTCTTGGTTTACATTTTTCTATTAAATATCTTAAAAATTATATTTTAGAAGAAATGCTCAGTTTCATTTTCACTATATCAAACTATACATTTCTATTTCAATAAACAATAAAAACATTTCCATAATCTCATTTAAGTAATTACAAAAAATACGCAATTAATCTTTAAATTGATAGCTCGCAATTGCATTATATCACCGTGGCAGGTCTTTGGCCGCAGACAGCGGTACAGTTATCGAATGACGTCACAGGCGAGGGACCTGTTTACAAGGAACCGACGCTGACCTATATCGACAGGTGGCGCGTGTGGACTGCGATATAGAAGAGTTTAAAATAATCGATTGAATTAAAAAAATACGATAATCAGATTTTGTAATTAGGTTAACGAAGGTTTATAATTTATTTTAAAGCTAAAGTAAGTATCAAATAATTATTTATTGGTCAGGATAAAATTATTAAATGTTAAAAATAATTGAAATAATAAAAAAAAAGATATTCTAAAACAATAAAGCTTATTAAGTGGAATATAAATAGTTTGTAGTGTTGTAAATAACCAATTAAAACAAAATAAGCCATTATTAGATTAAATGTCAAAATAACAATTATATTTAATTATTTTTTATAAACAATAGAAATAATATACCAAAATCTTTATCCACATAAAACAAAACAAATTCGTTACAATTCAACCGTAACACATACATTTACCGATGAGTTGAAACATTGACCCAGTGTAACAATTACGTGTAGAGTCATTGTGGTTGTGGTGCAAAAACGTTCCGATCGCAACCCGTCCCGTTAGCCAAGCTAGTTATTACGGGATGCTAGCGGGCCGCTTTTATTTTCTTTTCATATCGAGTCGGCATCGTGATACCACAATTACAAAGCAGGATAATATGACGTCATTTTGTATTTTATTCAATCAAAGAATATTATAATGCTGCTTTTTAATCACAATTAACTATTACTATTATTGGATTTGAACATATTTAAATATTTAATTCCGTCTTTTCTTTCCGTAACGGTTTTAGCAGTATTCTACGGCATCCCATTTTTAGCACTTAGAAGGGACAGGGTGTAAACTGTAAAGAGATAATCCTGCTATACTTCTTCGGAGATCTGTGACGCCCCTTTCTGTCCGGCACCTTGGGCGGTTGCCCTACCGCTCTCTACCGTAACAACGGCCCTAGGTCTTTTAGTTCGAATATTTTGGTAAACAGAAATCAATTAAACTTTTTTGTTTATTCCAAGCAATTTAAAATCACTACAAAATTTACAAACCAGTTACTTTACAGTTAGAGTCAAGTACGTCTATGTTACAACACACCGCACACAAATTTCAGTAAAAATTGCCTGAACATTCTTAACAACTACTTTCCAAGTCAAATTACAACGTGCTGGAGATCCTAATAGCATTCATCTATTGTACTCAGCGCCGAAAGAATGTAGACCTTACATACATTATACTTTTATTTAAATTTAGTTGATCTTTCTCAGTACATAAGGCTCATAATTCTTTGCACCGTTTCATGAGTTCTCAAAAGTGGGCTTCTTTTCGTTGATTGGTCGCGTTCCATTTTTGAATATGCTTTTGTTAAGCAAAGGGCGTTTTCGCAATGTGTGTTCTTAACTCTACTACTAAAATAGAATATGACACCATGACTCAAAGGTCAAGGTCGATTTAAACTTTGAACTATAGAATACACGTAATTTAGTTTTTATATCAAAGTAAAGATCATCCTTTAAAGTGAAATAGTTTTTATGATATTTTAATTTAAAAGGCCAAGATACGTTTCATATATAACGCTTCACTACACAATATAAAACAAAGTCGCTTTTTCTGTCCCTATATCCCTTTGTATGCTTAAATCTTTAAAACTACGTAACGGATTTTGATGTGTTTTTTATAATAGAGTGATTGAAGAGATAGGTTTATATGTACAACTAGCAACCCACACCTTCGTACGGGTGCAGTTATTACTATAGTTGTTATATAAAACGTTCACAGTTATTCTGTAGTGTATTTAGTATCAGCATTGCACTCGTGCGAACCCGGGGCTGGTTGCTAGTTATTAATAAAAACACATACATCAAATAAAATAAGGTTCATGGTATATTTACAATATATTTAGACACTCAATTGTGTAGGCGCATGAAAATTGTCCTTCACTTCAATTCAGGTCAAAAACAATACGTAAACACTACAAACAATTACCTTGAAATATTAGAGACTAAATGAATAAAAAGACATCTCCATAAAGATGAACTTTTCACAAAATGTCATAATAAAAATTAACAAAAACTATGACGTATGCAGTTACATTATGTAGTTTCTAACAATAAATTATATTATTAGTATACATTTTAATAAAAAAATCTGATGCTTTAGCAATCATTATAAATACTATGTAACCAAAAATATTGTTCAACATAACACATCTTAGAATTAACAACAAGAAATGGAAGCAAGTCAACTAATTTAATATTTCACGTTTGGTTTTGTACGAACCATAATGAAGCCCACACAAGATTTCCAGCCTACAAACTTCCTAGATGGAAACCAAAAACGAACACGTCATATCTCAGCTATGCTGTTTAGAAAGTTATCAAACGCCTATTGATAGTGTTGTTGCGAAAATTAGCATACTTATAACACCGAACCTTATACGATTTTGGCACGTGCAGATAAAGGCATTTATGAGTAGTATTTGCACGTGTAAAAATAAATAATAAATATGTTACAATGACATTATGATAAATGAAGAAAAATAAAAGGAATTTAGACAAAAAGCGTATCACGTACAAACAACATGCGTTTACGAGGATTTCTTTCTAACATTACATGGGTTAAATCTATACATTTACGATGATACATTAATAATGTTATAGTTAATAGTGTTAAGTCCATAGTAAGTATATTTTAAAAGTTAGTATTAAAAATAGAGCTAAAATACTTAGTCATTTTTTGTCCTGTTGCTTTAATGCGCTACTTAACATCTATTGAACTTATGAGCTTAGAATGTTTGTTATACTGCACTAATCTTTAATATGTCTGGGTCGCTTCTGAAAGCTTTTGTAGTGAACTTTCACTCACTGAAGCTTAAAAGCTTGACTGTTACAAGATGGATTACCTTTGTGTGATTTGGTATAAATGGCAGATTAGATTATACAATAAGTAAACATCTAGGTTATACAAGATATAAGGTATAGTAGCATAGATTCTTTCTTTTTCTGTTTGAATATTTTATTGTTTTTATACATATCTATGCGCATAATTATTTGATAAGATAAAAAATGTAATAACACGTAAGCTATTAAAACTAGATTTTATATTGATTTAAATTTCGCGATCCAGGATAGGAAAAATTAATATTCAAACTTTGATATTTTATTCTTAGTTCCGTGATCTAGAATGACGCAATTTTTGACAATAATTAGTGAAACTGATATTCTGTCACATTTTGTAGCGATTTATGATATTATTTTGTATTGATTAACGACGTAATCGATATTTATAGATTTTGCTTAATTGTCTTATCTCTATATCAATGTCTTAATTTACGAAAGTTTAAAGTATTTTATCGATTAGGCATTGTAGAACAATGTGAAGTGCCCAAAGTGCCCCTTTTTAACATGGGAAAATGCCTAAGCATATCCGACTTTATATGGGTTAACGGATTATGTCGGTATTGCACCGACTAAAGCCCCTAGCCTAGTCAAAAACGAACAAATAAAGTGTGACTTCTTAATACAGTCGAACTTGGATAAGCAAGAATCCAAGGGACCCCGATTTTTTTTCATTTATAGAGGTTTCTCTCTAATTCGAGTTTCTCGCTTATGTAGGAAGCTCATCAGGTTCAGAAAATTACCCTCGCTTACTCATGTTTAAATGTATATAGTTAGAACTCCCTACAAATTGTGTTCACTTAGAAATACAAGACTCAGACCGTATTATTCCGAAACGAGAATCAGCGTTATTACTGTTGTAGTTTATACGTTTGATACTGGTACATTCATAAAATTTATTCCAAAATACAGAACATCCTTGTTCCTGGTACTTCTACATAATTAGTTCTAATGAGACCCCGGTCTATCTTATTTAGTTCCGAGTGTCCTCCAGTATCGTATGATCGACGATTTATTGGTCCGCGTTTATCGCAGTACTTTATACATTTTATTTCGGAATAAGGGGGAGAGAGATGTTCTTATTTGTATAACGCAATATCGTTTTAGTGAACTATATTGTACGGGCATGAAGGTTTCATCAACAATGCAATTTATAAAATAAGTAATGTTTCTTTTATTGCATCGAGTTCCATCATCCACTCCCACAATCGCGTGACCTTTGTGTTACGTAACATCGTGTGGGTACGCGCAGTGCAGTAGACTCACGATTTGCAATATCGAATTATCTACTCGTTAACGATAAATAATTAATCATATTTTAGTGATTTCATTTAAAATATACACAAAAAAGACGTCTTTTAAAATATATAATACAATATCGTAAAATTGATACTGACTCCATTGTGAGAAAGAAAGAACTTCCTATTCTTGAAAGTTTTTGGCTTCAAAATTGCTCTAGTTCAGTAAATAATCCGACCATCATGTAGATTTTTTTCCGAATACTTGTCTTAATTTTTTACTCTACATTTATACTTTTACTTTTTGCATAGACCTAGACCATAGACCTACCTATTTGGCCTCCATAAGCGAGACAAATATCGCGGTCCCTTGGCCTCTCGCTAATCCAGTTTCGACTGTAGTAAGAAGTCACACTTTAATTGATCGTTTTTGACTAGGCTAGGGGTTTTAGTCGGTGCAATGCCACATTATAATATAAATAAAATAGTTAAAAATGTCTTTATAACACCGTATGCTTATTGTCAAGTATCATATAAAACAATCACACGTTTTTGTAAGCGTTTTTTTACGTTATGCGTTTAGGATAATACTAAAGCGGTTTCTAATCTATGATCGTAGACATTTAGCGTATAAACCCGCTCGTCTACTGCAATTGCCAACTCTAGTCACGTGTCTACAGATTGCCAGACAATGTGGGGATAAAACGGGGCTTTTTTGTAAGCAGACGGTCAACGATATTATCCGAATAAAACGTTATCCGTTAACAAGGTTATCACTTTCTTGTAAAGTATGTATCATTCTTGTAAAGATGCGCAGTTTTTAAATATGAGGTCGTTAAAGAACACGTTATAACGGAAATTGTCTTTTGTTTTAACTTTTTTATCAGTCAACTTTTTTGTAACAATATTTTTAATGTCAGCCCTTGATAATACGAAAAAAGAAATTTTTTTCTGTTAAATATTTTGTATCCTAAGCACGAATGTAAGATACTTTTTTGTCCCTAAAAATGCATCATAAATCTCATTTAAGTGCCCATTTTATAGTATTTAACAAAAGGCATCATGTACCGAATCAGTTTACAGCCTACCGTTAGATACGACTCCCACATACAAATCATAAGTTCAAATCGTTATAGGTGTTCGTATAAAGAACATTATGTAGTACTAGCTGTCGCCCGCGACTCCGTCCGCGCGGAAAAAATACACAATAAGTCACCTGTGTCCTTCCTGAATGTTCTACATCTGTGCAAAATTTCATAGAGATTAGTTGCGTCGGAATTCAATTACCGGAATGAACCAAAATATTAACACGTACACAACTACACTTCGCATTCAAAGTTGTCTTTCAGAAGCGAAGCGTATTTGTGCAAATTAAAGCTTTGTTCGCACTAGGATAGTATTTACTCGAGTATTAAGTATCCGAACAAAGGATTTACTAATCTATGGTACCAAAATGTCGCTGTTCGGACACATTTAGTTCCAATAACTTGATACTCGACTAAAATATAAGGGGGCTACCCAAAGTATCTTTCGATTGGCGAAATCGCTATAAAATCGACAAAAATGTATGAAACTGTCAATGACATTCGATAAGTCACGTGCTTGTCACATGCGAGATATCGAACGTGATTGTCGGTTCCATACATCGTTGATGTTCGCTATAGAATCGCTTCGTAGTGAATGTGTTTTGGATAACTCCCCTGGCGCGTACGTACAAGGCGTACAAGGCTTTAGAGTATACACTTTGTATGAATAAGGAGCCGACCTGTGAACCGCTACCCGGTTATTCATGCGCGTCTTATCAGCCGTTAGCATCGGCTGACATCTCGCGGTTTGCAAACTTTACGACGGATACCTGAGGACGGTTACAGTTGTCCTGTTTTATGCCTTCTCAAGTTAATTTTTATAGTTGTTCGAATTCATATACAACGAAGTATTCGTTTAAAGGCAACACTGTCATTTAGTAGTCACTTAATGAAGCCCTTAGTGTAAGAAGTAGTAATTAAACGACTCTGAGTATGTTAGTTATAGAAAAGGATGTTGCGAAAGTAGGTTACACTTCGGTGTAATGTAACATAAATTATTTTTTAAAAATATCGCGAGCTATTAAGTATATCAATAGAACACATGCATTTAATTAACGTGCGATGAGTTATTTCTTCTTATAAGATAAATTGTGTTGACTTCTCTAGATGTAATCAAACTACCCAACTGTCCACAGGAGAGAAAAATATTTGTATTTTAAGTTAAAATACTTTATAACAGTAAACATAGATAAAAAAACTAGACGGATTTTCCTGTATTCAAACGTTTTATTATGATATTTTTTCTACGTTTGTCCGTTACCTTACTATCAGAGGCAATTAATCACCAGGTTGTCATAAAGTTTGACGACTGCAGAAATTCCTAACCTATCGCAATCTATTCTTATAAAACTAAATCTAGGTAATGTTAATGAAGTACGGTTAGCAAAAAAAACTTTCTAAATTCAAATATATTCTAAATCTTATTTCCTTAATATTATAAATGCGAAAGTTATGACGGTTTATTGCCGAAAAGGCTTTACGGATCTTGGTCAAGCTTAGGAAAGGTGCAGAACGCAATCTGAAAGAACACATAGGATGCTTACTATTTATTTTTTTAAAAGATAATTGAAATCTTATTTTAGTGCAAACATAATGCAAATCAAGTAATAAAAAGAAAGTGAAAATAGGCTTTCGGTAACGTACAGAATAAAAATTAGAATTATAACTGTTAAATAAAAACTTAATTTAAATACTATGTCTATTATAAACGCATAAAGCTACCGTTCGCTCAGATTTCTCAGTTAACTATTAAATGAACTTACATAATCACAATGGTGGCTTTCTAAAACGTATAAACACAGTTTTGTTTATCTCGACTTTACTTCCTAATGCCCGTTTTACGCAAGAGTTAATTAGTGCCCCAAAAAATTATTAACAATAAAAGTATGTTACTGGCAAGTGAAAAGTGGTAAATTTATTCTGCATGTTATTAATAATAATACATAATAAGACAAGAGAGCAAATAAGCGGCTGGATCACCGAGGTGATGTTCGACGCACATGGACATTTGCAATCCATCCTTCCCTACATTTTGAGGTTATTTTTAGTGTTTTTATTTTTTCTTTTATTGTTTTAAAGTTTCTAGATTACTTTTAGTACTTAAAAAAATACATACATTTTTAAAAGTCTTGTTTGTTAAGTACGTTAAAGTGAAAGACATATGCTATAGTTACTTTAGGTAATTGGACTTGTTCCCCAAGTTTATACCGTCTGACCTCGTTTCGTCTGACATTGAAAGTGACTTGATACAGCCAAATGAGTGTCAAAATTGTAACAAACTAAGAAACACGTGGAAGATTATATAGTTATACTAGCGACCCGTGCCGGCTTCGCACGGGTGCAAGTCGGTATAATGCTGATACTAAATATTGCAGCGTTTGCAATGTAAGCGTTAAAAATGTGTTAATTTACGACATCATATTAAAAACCTCTAAATTATCAGTGTTACTTTACTGTATTGTGAATGTATTATACATGAAAATCCTTATGGATCACTATCTATTAAAACGCATCAAAATCCGTTGCGTAGTTTTAGAGATTCGAGCATGTATAGGGACAAACATAAAAAAGCGATATTGTTTTATACTATGTAATGATAAGGATAAGGATTACAATCATATAGTTTTAGAGATCATTTACTATACCCTAAGGGTGGGTAGGCCATAGTTAACCACGCTGGCCCAGTGCGGGTGTCAACTTCACACATATCTTTGAATGGCATCGCCGATATGTGCAGTTTGCATCGCGATGTTTTTTCCTTCATCGTTGAGCAATTAAATATGTACATATGATATTCGAAAATGAAAAAACACATTGCTACATTACAAGACTACAAGTTACTGCAGTTTACAAGTCAAGAGCTAAACACCTGAGCCACCGACGCTCTGCTATTTATGAGTGTTTATAATTTCAACCCGGATATTAATCATGGGTTAATTACATTTGTAATCACAAATATATTCTCATATGTGAGCGAGTGACACGTAACGATGTAGTAAATGAGTGTACGGCTATTGCATCACAGTTACTGCATTTTATAAATCTCTTTGTATTATGACCTATGTAACTAATGTTGGTCTTTCTGCTACTCAGGGACATTAATGATGCCCCTTGTCTAGTGTTTAGAAATCTACATTTAGGTTGCCAGTCACTAATTAAGATGTACAAGTGAGGCAGTTAACTATAACTAATTGCTCCGACAAATATTAGAGATTTCTTTTATATCGGCGAAGAAATTCAAAGATATGTGTGAAGTCACGCATACGCGCTGGTCGTGGAGTTGCGGAAATGGAGCCCATCATGGATCGAACTAACATGACAGAAATTTTATCGGTTGTTCGACATTTAAGAGGATGCTGTAAAGTTTACAAAGTTTATTAGGTATACTACTCGTATGAGATAAATGTAGTGACTGATTTCAAAGCTTAAAGTTTATAAAGTTATGAATGGGGTAATCCTACGAAAGTATTGAGTCATATAAGGCATAAGGTCAAGGCTTTAAAGGGGAAAAAAGGTCAGAACAAAGATCAAATCAAAGGAAGAAAGGGAAAGTTTATTTTATAAGTTAAAATTGCAATTACGTATAAGTAATGAGTAAAATAACACGATTCAACCATCTCTAAATAATTTAAACAACAGTTAATTTTCATTCAAAATATTGTTCTCAAACTTCAAGGATATTTATAACAGTTTTGTTTTGCAGCCATTACCTTGGTGAAGATATGGAAGATGATCGGGACAGGTTCGTTCTAGCCTTGAACCTCAACACTTTATGATGTCGCAAATCCATGATTACAGTAAATCTGAGAACAAATCAAGCAACAGATCGACACAACAATCCACACACGACCACTCACTGACCGCGCACTCTTCATACTACTGTAACAATTAGAACAAACTATAATGCAATCTTATTAACATAAAAATTTCAAGTTATAACCTCACACTGGATCCGTCAGTGGCGAATAATGTAGGGTTGGGTAATCTCATTTCTGCTTGCAAATAAAGTGATTGGGGTGAAAGAGATAGTTGCGGTTGAGTTGCTTTGTTGAAAGACTTGGTGTCGTAAGTGTTGATGTTCACTTGTTTACAAAGCCTTTCTTTTCTCACAGACTCTATTTATTGCATTAGTTGAGATTTTACTTTATAACGCTTTGTTCGGTCTTGTATTTTATGAGCTTTAAAATTACAATTATTTGCATAATTTTTGTTATGTTATGTCTCTGTCACTATGACGTAAATCTACAAAGTTAATGTGGGTAGATCAACAAAGTTTTTTAGCACAAGTGGGTAGTTTGATAATCCTTGATATTGGACGGCGCGAATCAGTGCGGGAAGGCAGTCGTACGCAGTCACCTGCCATTCGTCGCAGTTCGAATCTCTTTGAAAACATTGCTATTTTGTTGATTTAATTGAGTTACTAAACTTTTCTAGATCAGTTTCATTTCAACGCGCTAGTGTGTTCACAAATTAGCAGACAGTGTACGAGGCAAATATGGTAAGTCATTTTATAATTATTTATATTAGTAGATAACCTGCTTTACAATTTACAGATTTGTAAGAGTAGGCCCTTGCCAGCCTTGCGACCTTGTTTTCTATCTTAACCAAATTAAATATTTTATACTTGTCACAATGTTAGGTCTACGTGTTTTTAAAATTGAGTGAAAACCAGAATTTTGACTATCATTAAACTTTACTATAAAAAGTCGTCACATTTTGCTGTCCTGAATTTTAAATTGTACATTAATATGGGCGGGCGTGTGAATTTGTAGAGAGGGAAAAACTGGACACATATTAAGCTTGATTCACTCCAGATCGCAAAGAGATTTAGCCTAATTGAAAACTAGGAAGTAGCGCGGTGTGGAGATGTAAAGGCGTTGAAATAGGAGTTGGTTTGCGATACACGTACTTGATAGGGCGCCGGCTCTTTTGTATATGAGGACGAGCGATGACAACAAAAACGCCGTTTAAGGACCTACTTGATTATAATTACTGAAAAAAGAGCTAGCGAATTTATTCGACAAACGGTAAGTCTGTATAAAATAATAGCATGAAATATTATATTTCAGATATTCGTGCTTTGTAAAAACACTTAAGTTAGTCATTTTAAAATAAATAATGTTTCACTCTTCCATATAACAAAATCTCTACCATACCTCTACCGTAATGTTGGGAAACCTATAGCAGGATGAATTTTTCTCTTGCTGTGCGTCTCCTCCTCCGTATATTAAGGGTAGGCAACGTATCTGCAATTGCTGATGTGTGGAGCAGTCGCGTCGCTATTTCAGCGAAACCAGGTAGTCGCTTCCTCGTTTGCCACTTTATAATATAAAAATCACTCCACCATATTACAAAAACGATGTTCAAGTTAGCAGATAGATGGCGCTGGTTTACGATCAACAATCGACTAAACTTTAAATGTCTCAAAGTGTCTCAAGTGTCTATTCAAATATTCATACAACACATTAACGTATTACATAATCGAGTCGCGGTACAGTAGCGGTTTGACCGTACCCATTCAGCATCGTACCGTTAGAAAAGTACGCTTTGAATTTGAATGTGTACCGAACTTTTTGTCGAACGCTATAACTGTTTACAATTATTTGAACTCATTTATAAATCACATAGCATTTATTGTATAAAAATAAAAATAGATTATAGCGAAAATAAATCATTTATTATTTTTATGTTTATTAACTGGCAAATGAGCAATTGGCCACCAGGATTCGCCGAAAAATCCGAAGCGATCCCTGCCCATAGACATCTGCAATTGCAGATGCATTGCCTACCCTTAATCTACGGAGGAGGAGACGCACAGCAAGAAGATAATGCCTCTAATAATAATTTATTCGGAATACCTTAATAAAATATTATTTTTATGGATTTAATTTTACATTGTCAATATTACATTATCAGTTATTTAAACAAAATATCAACAAACTACTTATAATATTAGAATTAATATGAAATAATGCCTTAAATTAATGTTGCTTTGATAAGGAGATGACTTTATTGCAAACTATTTCCTTTTAAAACGTGATAATAGAATTCAAGATAATATATGACGCAACAATAATACGACCTGCATACGAATCGATAAAAGATGGCGGTTATTTCAAGTCTGGGAAATCGGAGTTTATATATTTTCTATTGTAGGTTATATTCTAAATATTGACTGATTTTCCTAAGTATAGTAGTTGTTATGTTAGTAATTTTACTAATATCATAAATGTGAAAGTTATGATGGGTTGGATGTCTGTTTGAAGTTATCTCCAAAACAGCTGAGTGTGCTATAGAGGCGGATTATCCCTAAGGCAAACTAGGCACGTGCCTAGGGACGCGTAGTTACAAGGAACACGCGAGCTCAGATTTTTTTAAACAAATTGAGAAAATAACGTACGGACCATTAAGAACGCGATCTTTAATCTAAATCTATAAAAGATTATATTGGACAAGCTTCGATACACTCGTAAACGTACACTCCGGTACAGGGGCGCAGAAAAAGCAATGCCTAGGGCGCTCTGGACCTTCAATCCGCCACTGGTGTTTAATTCTGCGTGGACGGAGGCGCATGCGACAACTAGTAGGTAACAATTCTTGGTTTTGTTTCAAAATAACAAATAAAAAATAGACAAGACATTCCAAAATAGAATCTGTACTACATAAATGAATTCCAAATATAGACAATCTACACACAGATCGTACTAGTTTATATTAACTACAAAATTGCGTGATGAAATCGTTTTTAAAAACAATTTAGTGTCTTTTAATTCAGGATTAATTGTTATTAGGTCAGAAACCTATAAGTGGGTGGAATGATGCTATCGATAGACACGCGAGACACAAGACACGAGACACGAAGCTATCGTGTCTCTCCGTCACATTTCAATCAACGGGCAGACATATCTAGATCTTTATTGAAACACTAAGGAGCTTACGTTCCTCGACATAAACGTAACTTTCGTGTCTACGAGTAGAAAGATGTTTTTATTTGTTGAAATTCAATGATTATGTCTACAAGTAAAAATGTTATTTTTTACTTCATTTTTTCTCTGTTATTTTTTTTTTAATATTTGAAGCCATTTTACTGTTTACTACATTTAGGGATATATATGTTGAAACAGTCTTCACATGCAATATTTTTTTATTTCTTATTACTAACACTCGTGTTGTAATACTACAATCTTGTAAGACAGATGTCGCCACTTGTAAATTGAAGCAATTTGCAATTGTAATTAATGTCGTACTTCTTACAAGATATGCAGTACCACAATGTTAGTAGACGAAAACAACACAATTTAAAAATGCTAAGTTAAACCTTTTTCTTTTTTTTTCTTTTATCTTTATCAATTTAAGAACAATATTACATTTGTTATTTGTTAAACAGGAAATTAAAGGTTAAATTAAGGTCAAAATATTTGACATGTGTGACCTTTTATAATCTTTTAGTTTTATTTTTCATTTTGTTTTCAAATTATTTGTGTCAAATTATTTTTCCTCATGTCTTTTATATCAATTCAACTTGAATTAAATGAGAAATAAAATATAGTGTCCAAAGTATATCAAGATATAATTATTTGTAAAATTTCGTTTCTTTTCTTTCTTTAATTTTACATTATATTTACTTACTATTAGAAGTAGAACAAAAATATTGAGCTAGTTTAAAATATATCAAATATTTTAGACCTCCACATCCTGTTTGCGATTGTCCGCGTATTTTTACATATAACATGTCAATTTCACCTGATTAGTATTCAGAAAGGCGAATATAAATAAGTTTCTTTTATGCCTATCACGTCACGTTCACGCGGAGGCTACGTCATAGAGCTAAACGTACTAGCAATTAGGTAAGAATCGTTTCGTAACTAACTGTCGATTCTGGATTATTCGATCTTTGTTGACAAAAATAAATGCAAAATTATCGCAATAGATAATATGATTGTTCTTAAAAAAGTCGGTCGTAAAACATAAAACCGTAATAACGACATGGACAAATAAAATGACATAAAAGTAGGGCGCTAGTACGCTGTCATAATTGAGTACCCGGGTCAGTTAACTTGTCAGACTATATAGTTATCAATCAAATAGTAAAGAGACGTCAGTCATAAAAAATAGCAAACTGACTCTTTGTTGTGTTATTAATCAGATTGTTACATGTGGGTTTCCAATTTTACAGCAACATGAATATTCAAGATGTTATCAAGTAATTTAAAGTCGAACATGACATGCGTCGGTCGCACATTTTAATAGAACTTTAAAAATACCAATCAAGTACAATAAGGGACTTCGCAAAATCATGCTGAGTAAGAGCGCTTGTCACTTCGTTGTGTCGTATAATAAAGATTTAAAAGTATAAAATTTAAATCGAGATTACGCTCTTTGTGATCGAACAAATGCATTCTGCGTTCCCGATGACTTTGTATTATTCGTGGTACAAAATAAATCGAAGTATGACATATTGTATGGAACGAATGGAGTGGGCGCTCTACTGACTTGATTACTCTTTGCGATCGATCGCCCTGTAACAGTTCCATTGAATGCTTGACATACAGACGACCAGGGTTCTAAGAACACATTTTTACAACAACCGTCAGTGGACGATAATTTACATTTTACATTTAATTCAAAGACATTTAAAAATAACTTGACCACTAAGTACAATTTGATGCAATAATGTCTTGTAATAACGTATATTATTGTTTATTAGGTTTAATAAAATAACAAAGTCTACTCAACGTTAATAAAATATATGCATTTAAAACTAATTTCTGTCCCTAAATACTCAAACCTGCACCCATTTTGTCAAAAAACCGTCCCTCTTGTCTTCTTTACTATGTTACGTACCTGAAAACAAAAACATCAATTAATAATAAGAACAATTTAGACGTAAAAACAAAACACGGTGCTTAACCGTGCTAACAAGAAAACTCATGCTCTATTTAGTGCTGACGAGGTTCCAAAGTCAACATGAACCGTCTAAACTAAAACTAATTTACCGGTTCATTTTTTTTACTTCCTTTAAGCGTGTAATACCATCATTTTATCGCCTACCACTTATCATAATGAACAGTTTATAAATGAATAGCTTTTTTATACGTGATAGCTATCTATATCAACTGGAAACTGGTATAAGTTTCCTACAGTCCGTCAACTGGCGTCACGGTTCGAAATATGATTTATGACATCAATCAGTAAGCGATATTGTGTTATATTACCATTAAATTACGATTTAAATTTGTTTAACAGATTTGATTGATAAGTGTTTAAAGTTTTACATGGTAATAAGTTTTTTGACGTTCGTGCAGTGAAAGTGGAGTTTTTATGTTGGCTGTAAAACGATTGCACGTGCTTCATTCTCGAGTTAAACATTAAAGATAACAAAAAAAAATCTATATGATAAAGATATAGATTAATATTGAAGTTTATAATATTTAAATGTCTACAAATCGTGTTGTATCAAAGAGGAACTCTTATCTATACTAATATTATGAAGAGAAAAACTTTGTGTTTTTGTTTGTATTGAAATAACTCAAGAACTACTGGGCCGATTTCAAAAATTCTTTCACCATTCGAAAGCTACATTATCCTCGAGTAACATAGGCTATATAATTTTATTCCACGCGGACGAAATCGCGCACAACAGCAAGTTATCAATATATTTGTAAATAAAGAGGGCAAAAGCAATAAATTGAAAAATAAATTACCGTTACAGATTTCAGTAATTCAATAGATTTTGTTACTTTCTTTGACCTCTTCGATTGTATTGATTTGTTCAAAAAGCTCATCAGGTCACAGTTGATTTGTCTGCTTCGAGTCACGCTGACTCATGACGCACATTTAGTTCCGGTCAGATCATTTCCGCACAACAAATACGTATTCAATTGAATTCCAACGAATCAGTTCAAACTCATCCGTTGCTATCTATACTAATATTATAAAGAAAGAAACTTTGTATTTTTGTATGACTTGAAATAACACAAACTATTGGACCGATTTCAAATATTCTTTCACCGTTGGAAAGCTACACTATCACCGAATAACATAGGCTATATTTTTTAATGCCGCGCAGAAGAAGTCGCGAGCAACAGCTACTAAGTTTACAAAATTACTATCATATTAATAACTATTTCAAGTACTGCGTATCTTTTATTTAATTAAGTTCTTTATTAAAGGCCACTATACTTGATTTTTACCAAAAAAAAACGTTGATTAGACGACGTTAGCAACTTCTATATTGATACGAGAGAGGAACTCTAGCTAGCTGTTAAATTTCGTACGCGTGGAATTGAAAAAAAAATACTTGGCCTACATCGGGGATAATCTAGCATTCTAATGGTGAAAGAATTTTTGTAATCGGCCCAGTACTTCTTAGGTTTAATGCATCCAAAAATACAAAGTTTTCCTCTTTATAATATTAGTATAGATAAATATTTTTTAAGGGTTGTCTTCATTATAACCTAATTACGTTCATATAAATATAACAAGTTATACTACGTCATTGTCCTTACATTACCAAACAGCATGTCTAACGTCATGTTAACAACGACTCTACTAAGCCGAGCGTTGTAAATTAATCATTAATAACAAACGAGTCCCGAACTCGAGCAAAGATAACTCATGTGGTCCGTCTGTACGTCTGTTGCATCATTGGCGCCCGCTGACTTAAATAATGGACTGACTTGTGTCTTGTTTTAACTTACTTATTCGACGTTTGATAATTAGATGAACTCACTATTATATTATTATTAAAGATTAAGTTAAGTAGTAACACATTATAATTTGTCAAAACGATACTAATAGACATTTTAAATAAACTTTAAACGCCTCTACGGTTGACAGAAAGTCATAAAATGTAGATCATTTTCTTAACAATATTATAAATCATTTTAAAAAGACCAATGAAATAAGCTACATATTTGATTTGGTCATTGGAATTCGATGTAAATATTCTTAAACAAATAGAGGCACTATTATGAAATAGAATTTAGCACAAGCCGCACTTTACTGTGTAAACATTTCGTGGCTCATGGCCGCGGGGAAATGAAGAAATTGCATCGTGACATACACAAATACTAGCGAGATAAACTCACTAGGTTAGATAAGTAGGCTTGGCTTCACTTTCTTAAATTTCACGATGAGTTGAATTATCAAAGGAAATACATTTGTCTGCAAATGTACTATTTCGCTCTTTTACCGCTTTATTCCGAAACGAAAATCAGCGTTATTACTCAACAGTAATAACGCTGAATGTACCAGTACCAAACGTAGAAAGTACAACTACTTTCTACGTTTGGTACTGGTACATTCATAAAATCCCTAAAAAGAGACCCCTGGTCTATCTTATTTAGTTCCGAGTGTCCTCCAGTATCGTATAATCGACGACTTATTGGTCCTCGTTTATCGCAGTACTTTATGCATTTTTTCAGAATAAGGGGGTTAAGGTTTAAAGACATTTCCACTAGCTGTCTAATACCGTGCCTAGATACTGAAAAAGGAGTATTAATAATGTCTAAATTAACAGCATAATGGAATAGCGAAGTTAACATTTCCGAAACATGAAAAATTCTAAAATTAATTATTGTCATATACTCCTGAAAAGAAAAACGTTTGTTATTTTAGTCTTTAGTACCTTACGCATAAAGTTGAAAATGCTACAAAATATTGTTTTTTCCTATCCGTTCCGCTGTTTGATTCGGTAGCATGTTCGGTAGATATATGAATGCGATTTTCACCGCATTTCTCTCAGTTACTTTCCAAGCTTGGTTGAATAACCCTCATTAACGCATCGTAATTACGTCAATCTAGGAGTATACAAAAGTGGACACAAAGTAGCCACTCCTGTTTTCATAATAACTTACGTTAAAATTATGACACAGTACGCTCGTTACAGTACGATATTATTAGATGTTCAAATTGAACGTGAATATGTATTCAATTCAGGCATTAAGTAGGTCTGTAAAACGTGGGGAATAATTAATTGAAAGATAGCTAAAGACAGGCTGAAATGGAAACAGCGGCTTGACCAAGTCAGAGCTCATAAAAGGCTGTAGAGCTAGAAGCTAAACGTTGGCTACTATGGCTGAAATACTTAATTAATATTTGATCAACTCTCACAATTCTTCTGAAAAAATTGAAATAGTAATTTATGTGAGAGCGCGGGTGGCTCAGGGGTTTAGCTCTTGACTTGTAAACTGCACGTCCCGAGTTCGAATACCGCCATATACCAATGTGTTTTTCGATTTTCGATTTTCATATGTACATATTTACCCGACGCTCTTAGGTGAAGGAAACAGCCTGCACATATCGGCGAATAAATTCAAAGATTCACGCAAAATACGCGCTAGTCGTGGAGTTGCGGAAAATGGAGCCCTTCATGGGTCGAACCTTATCTTAGTAATTTATGTGGATTTTTATCAATAAAAACTCTCGTTATACGTTTGACTATTACAAATTTGTTTGACCGCTCTACTAGGGCGACATATAACAGGGGAGATTGCTTATATGTACAGGTTTGAAATCATCGTATTAATTTTTAATTTATAGAACAGTGTAATTTTGTGCACTATATTGTTATACATTTTATACTTCAGCAAGTAATTCTATATATCTAACCACTTTAAGTGCGACACAATACTGCCTTCTGCCCTACATTCGTACCGAGAAAGTCTTCAACTATTAAATGTTCTTCATGGAAACATTTAAGTTTCTCTGACTCTACTTAAACTTAACTTGTATCATAAAATAATCATTTTTCATTTGACTACGGCCAGTTGACACTAAAAGAAATGGAAAGTCTATGTTTAGAAAATGTGCTAATACTAGAGATATTTGTCAATGTGTGAAATGTTTGTCTACATTGCGTTTTCTATCTTACAAGTCAGTGATAACAAAGCTTAGGCATTTTAGAAAAGTTTGCAAAACAGCGTTTAATAAAAATCGTTCTATTTTTGAAATGTTGACTTTTGTTCCTTCCACTTCACAATGTTTTAAAGTGTCGTTGCTTTAATAATGTCAACAGTGCCTTTTTCAACTTAGCTGCCCGTTTAAAGCAAAAAATATCGCGACAATGAATACAGAAAGGGAACTTGCATATCACCGGTGTAAAACAGACAAGATATTCTCCTTTGTCCCACATTTAGCTTTCCCTAGATCTTGTCTTACGAAACGAAAGTCTCGAGAGAAGGTTTATTTGTGTACGTTAAGATTTATATTGCGATCTATGAAGGTAAAGCAAGTGACTATCACTTTTAGTCTCCCTAGTTGTACGAGTATAAATTGAAAATCAAATAAAAATGAAGACAGAAAAAAGTAATGAGGTATGTTTCTATTATTGATCAAAACAAATCAAGAACGCGAACTTTACCTTCCACTTAAAATTACCATAATTTGACTTAAAAACACCATTTGGGGCTATCCTTACCTGGTTGAATGTGTGGGCTCTGAGCTATTAAAAAGTATAAGCATTTAATCCATGTCAACAAATTCAATTAAACTTTGTGATATTCTTATTATTATTTAAGCAAAACATATGTAAATTAGTAAATTTATTAACTAGTAATTGATTACAACTTTGTTGGGCAAGAGGCAATCAATATTAGCCAATGTCTTTGACCTTTTGAACGGTGTTTTTCTTAACATAATGCGACGTTTCTATTCATTTATTTTGTTTAAGATGTTTTGTTTCACCTGTTGCAATGTTTTTGTGACATACAAAGATTATATCAAAATCTTTAAAGGTCTTAAGGTCGTAACTTATTGAGTATAAATTATCTTTAAAATATTTTTATTTTTATATAGAAAAATAGAGAAACCGACCAAAAAGTCGCCTAGTATTCAGTATTACTGCACACATATACATGTATAATTATTCGCAATTGTTTTGTATTCCTTTTTAACGCTTCGGCTTCATTAGACTTAGTTCGCCATAAAAACAGACGTATGCCGATACAAAATCTCGACTTAATGAATCCCTAGCATGAGGGAGGAACTGAGCAAGAAAAACAAAGTGAAGGATTATAAAACAAAGTTTTGATTATACTGCTAGATAAAACAACTAAAACTAAATCGAATTAAATTGATTATGCACGTAGCTCAATGACAAAGACCGCGGGGGCAGCATGAGGTCGTCCGGTTATACCGAAATTAGTATAAACAAGTTTGCAAAATGTCACAGAATCGTAAAATCATTCTACATTAAGGTGTCAACGTGTGCCAGCTAGTAACAAACATCTAAATGACTAGAGGCTACCTGGATATGAGCATTTGCGTGATTAAAAAAAAAGACAATTGCATTAACTTTGAATCCCAATACGGACTGGACTTAATTTTTGTTTATTTAAAGAATAAATAAGGTTTAATGCTGCTTGGATTTGTTCTTCAAGTTTCAATGTGTCTGGACTTTATGAACTTATTATGCATTCAAGCGAAAGAACATTCTAGAAGAGATTACAAATTTTTATTGAATAAAACGTACAATATTCGAATTAAAAGAATTTTCATAGTTTATTCAAATTGAAATCTATACTAATATTATAAAGAGATAAACTTTGTATTTTTGTATTTTTGTATGTATTGAAATAACTCAAGAACTACTGGGCCGATTTAAAAAAATTCTATCACCTTTAGATAGCTACATTATCCCCGAGTAACAAAGGCTATATTTTTAACCACGCAGACGAAGTCGCGAACAACAGCTAGTTCATAATAAAAGTTTCGATGTACATTGTAATAAAAGACATTCATTAAAATAAAACGGTTAACTACACTTATATTAAATCTATTTACATGTAAATCTGAATTAAAATATATTCAATTTATCGTGATTTTTTTGATCACGTTCAATTGTACTGGAATTAACTATCCATTTTATTAATCAATTTCAGAATCAATTTTTAAATCGATTATACTTTCTAAACTATATCGATACTGGTTAACATATCTGATTAAGAGACCGCGGGTTAGTTGCTTACAAGTGTAATCGTATTTGATGCTTCTTCGAGCATAGGAAATTTTAATTTGCTTTTCAAACAGACTCGGTAATAAACGTCCGTACGTGTAGAGCTCATTCATTCACCTGTCACTTAGCCTTCAGATATTTATTGAGGCACAAACAAAATTATATCAAGTTTTCAAACATGACTTTGTTTCGTCAATTATAGACTTAATATTATGAAGTTACGTTGAAATTGTATTATCAACAATTTATTATTAAAATTATATTTATATTGAAAAAAAGATAGCTTACTTGTAGTAAGTTAGCTCACTTATAGCTTAGTAGTAGTAAGTTACTAATAATAATAGCGTCAATTTAAGTGGAATTCTACCCCCTTATTCCGAAACAAATTATAAAATACTGAGATAAACAAGGATCAATAAGTTGTTGATTATACGATACTGGAGGGCACTCGGAATTAAATAAGATAGTCCAGGGGTCTCATTGGACCAAATTATGTATCACAAGAAGTACCAAGAACAAGGATGTTCTGTATTTTGGAATAAATGTTATGAATGTACCAGTACCTAACGTAGAAAGTACAACTGTATTAACGCTGATTCTCGTTTAGGAATAAAGGGGATAAAGTTTGTTTTTAACTAAAAACAGGTTACTTTTGCTGCTTTACCAATTTATAAACATTAAGTTCATTTGTAACTTATAATGATGCTTCTATGATAAAAATAATGCTTACATCGGTGGTTATAATATGTCAGATATTTGGTGCTTTACGCTGCTTTTCTCATAAATCAGATAATAAATCTAAACGTCTCTAATTTGAGTTTCGTCGCCAACAATAACAGGTTTTAGATCCGGCTGATTTTGAATATAATTATAATAAAATTTTTGCTATTCCATCGTAATTTGTATTTTGCATATATTTTGATATGCTTAAATTGGTTACGTAATCTTTATTAGACAATAAAACAAACAAGCGTCTACAAAAAATCCAGTATATAGTTCGAAAATATTTTAAAAATATTAAATGTATTAAAGCAATTTATATTAACACATTCTGTACGCCCCACTCGAAGTCGAGTGGGGCGGGGCTAAAGTAGCGGCGCCGCCTACTCGGAACCGAGTGAGCGTTCCCTTTTCAATCATCTATATTTACTTAATCAAAATTTACCTAAAAAAGTTTTGGCTCCAAGCATTTCTTTTTTATTTATTTTTTAAGCAGTAAATGTGTTAACAAGAAAAACAATTAGTTAATACATTTCCTAGTTTAATTGAAGTGAACTTACTTTTTAAATACTCGTTTCAAAATTTATTCAAAAGTTTTTCGTTAACCTTTTCAAAACGTTCAAGGTCGAAGTTTATTTGAAATTATTCATCATTCATCCTTTTTCTATCGTGTCATTTATGTGATTATCTTTCAAAGCATTTGTTAATAAAACAATTGATCAAACTAAAAGTGATAATGGACATCTAAAAGGTTATAAAAACTTGTTTACAACAGGTTTTTAGACGAAAAATACATATCGGAAATGACAAGTGAAATTTGTCAAGTGTCACAATTGGTTTCAATGATTGACACCTTTAAATTGCATTTACTTTAAACGTTACGTAGAACAAACGAAAAGCGTTTTGTTTCACAAGGACATATTTTTCACAAGTGACGTAGTGTGAAAAATAAACTTCAACCAGTTTCTAAATAGTTTACCGATACGTACTAATGTTTAGTAGAAAATATGTATATAATTTTTCAAGAAAAAATTATGTTAAAGGGACATTGAGGATGTGTAAGATTGTTAACGGAAAAATTTAAAGTTTCAATCTGTTCTTTACTTCGTACTTCGTACGCGTGGAATTAATTATAACCTATGTTACCCAGGGATAATGTAGCTATCTAAAGATGAAAGAATTTTTCAAATCGGCTCAGAGGTTCATGAGTTATTTCAATACATACAAAAATACAAAGTTTCCCTCTTTACAATATTAGTATAGACTACAAAGCAATTGCATAACTTATATTCGCTTTACATATTTTTTTTGTCACAACTAGAACGATTCATACAAAAGACATCAACGAGAGTGCAGGATTTCTTCATAACTTAATATATATTTTTTAATATTATTTATCACACTATGTATAAATCAAATAAGACTGAACAATGCTTAATGGTATTATTTGAATAATAACTTGACATATACGGAAATACGTAATGGCCTTCTATTATTAAAACCTTGTTTTATATGTAAAGACTTTTGAGTGTTTGTAAATGTTTAAAAACATAAATATTATCCGGCAAGCGATATCATTTAAAATTCTTGTTTAAAATTTATCAAACCCACATTTCTATGAAAACCTCGTCCTATTTACAATTCATGTTTAATAGAATAATTTAATACATAAATAGAAAATCTAGTTATTGTACAATATGGAAAACATATTAAACGCAACTTTGAGCTTTATTTGCTTTGACATTAGGACGAAAGTACTTTGGCTAGTTATGAATAGTTTGATATTGACTCCCCACCCCGAGCTCATAATTTCTCGGCGCGATATAACCTTCCGACGCCAATCAAACGTGCTTTATCATTAGTCGAATCAAATTAGACGATTTCTACTAAGTTACGGCGAGACCAGACCTATTTGATCTATTGTTATTGCCTATTGTTTATAAGTAGTTCCTGTTAGATATTTAATATGAATGATTAAGTGTATAGGAGTCAAAGACCTAAGCTTAAGATGACTACTGTGAAAAATTATGACTAACTAAAACTAAAGTCATGTAACAGTGGTAGAGCCCGCTTTAACATCTTCGCACGAATTGTCCAGTTCGCCCGGTGTAATACCACGACCACACAGAAGACAGGCGTCAAATGGAAGCTCTTCCGTGTTTCGACCGAAGAGTGTGGTGCCGGAGGCCTTATTTTCGACCACTTTCTCTTCCCATCATTTTCTTTTAGGGAAATGATGGGAAGGGGAAGTGGATTAGCAGAACGCATAGGAAGAGGTATTATCCTCTTTCTGTGCGTCTCCTCCTCCACAGATTAAGGGTAGGCAACGCATCTGCAATTGCAGATGTCTATGGGCGGGGTCGCTTCGGATTTTTCAGCTAATCCTGGTGGCCACTTGCTCGTTTGCTACTTTGTGTTAAAAAAATGTAATATACCTAGATATAATATTTCTACTTAGTCAAAGAACAAATTAGCCTGCATTCACTCGGGCGCTTTTTTAACGTCGGAGTTGGCACTTTTTTAATGCCCTTGCTAATTACGACCGCTGTAAAATGACTCTTGTTTCCATCAACTAGAGTACAAAATCCAACGCAGTGGAATAAAAAATTGTCACGATTTAAGACCGCTGCCACGTGAACTGATACACGGAAATGCATCTTTTCTATCTGAACGTTTTTAGCGCGCATTAAAAAAGCGCTCGTGTAAATGCAAGCTTTAAATTTTTTCTTTTGTACATATTTTTTTTGACATGTAACTTTGACTTTAGAAACTAATAAACAAATTTTAATTGACTGTACATAATACCCAATATTTTATTTTTGTCACTTGAACTGTTTAAGGATTGGTTAACTGTGTAGCTAATATTGTAACTCGGCAAGACTGTCTGAGTTTCGTAAGCACTGAGCAGCGAGTCTGCGCGTGTTCAGATATCTAATTGTATGGCACAACACGGCTCAGATATTTCATAAATATACAAGTACTTTATATTTAATGCTAAATCAACCTTTACTTGGTAAATGTTGATTGCGTTTTATTTTCATAATTTAGTAAATTATAGAGTTATTTCAACATTGATAGTCAGCACCATTTGAAGTCGATTTCTGGGTTAAAGATTTTACAAGATATAAAGAAAACTATGCAATAATTAAAGTATTAACAGATTTATTAATATTAAATCCAAGTTATTAGACTGTTGATAATTTTAAAATATAATTTTCTTCTTACATTTTCTTTGGTTTGTGAACATCGAAAGTTTCAAATGCGTGCACTTACTTACATGCAGATTCCAATGATGGATAATTTTGATAACAACCTAAAATGCCGGATACCAAATATATACATTTACATAAATTTAAACTCTATTCTAAGTAAATAAGGGTAATTTTCGTGTATTTATACTCAATCGCATATCCTGGCGGAATAAACGTTTCAAGCTAATCGGAAAATATATAATAGGTCTATTTTAGAGTAAACCTACGAAATGATGTTCTTCCGATGACCTCTATACATAGAACAATACTACAAACAAATCTTAATTCATACTAAAAATTGCGAAAGTTACTATGGATGGATATTTGAAGGTATTCTCCAAAACGGCTTAATGGTTTGTTTGTTTACGAAAAATGAATTAAAAAGGAAATTATAAAAGATTTATACAAAAGATATTAATATTAAAACAAGACATGATGTAAGATGAAAAGAAGGAGGAGGGGATGCACAGGGAGAGGAATTATCCTCTTGCTATGCGTCTCCTTCCGAAGATTAATCTTCGGAGAAGGAGAGTAGGCAACGCATATTCAATCGTAGATGTCTATGGGCAGTGGTCGCTTCGCTATTTCAGCGAGTTCAGGTGGCCGCTTGCTCGTTTGCTTATAATATAAAAAAAGGAAGATGAAGAATGAATGAATATAATAACAATAAACAATGACATATGTAAAAAAATAAAAAAGTAAAAAAGACGTGCGGTGAGCAAGGAGTTGGTCTGTAGTGTCCTCTGCTCGCCGCAATACAGATCTTAATGAAATTTGACACAGATGTAGATCATAATCTGGAAGTACACATATCTATACATCCTTCTTATTATCTTTTTTTGGGTCGGCATAGACTCGCGGGCAACAACTAGTAATATACTAAAAAAAATAATGTAACTTAAGCATAATACATTAATTTAACAGAAATTATAGATATGGATGCATCAGTGTTCTCAATATTACATTCAGCAGCATTTAATTGTGTTTTAAACGTTCAATAAGTCACCGAACCAGTCGGTAATCCTTTCACACACGATCGACTATTGCGCAAGTCGAGTCCGAGTTATTGTTAACAACAACTGACAACGGTTACCGT
>QDHC01001532.1:573045-607408 GCA_013186455.1 Papilio dardanus tibullus | reverse complement strand
ATAACGTTAACTCAAAGGCATTCGGACTGGAAATCGAAAGCGAAAACCTATGTTATGACTGTGAAAAATCGAAACTTTACCACTTTCTTTGACTTCTTAGCGTACTAGATTCTGTTAAACAAGACGATACTTTCTTTGTAAAAACAATAGAACAAATATTATTAGATTACTAGCGGCCAGCCCCGTCTTCGCACGGGTGCAAATCGGTATAATGCTGATACTAAATAGCAGCGTTTGCAATGTAAGCGCTAAAAATGTGTCAATTTACGACATCATATTAAAAACCTCTAAATTATCACTGTTACTCTACTATATTGTGAATGTATTATACTATATATGAAATCACTCTATCTATTAAAAAAACCGCATCAAAATCCGTTGCGTAGTTTTAAAGATTCAAGCATATATAGAGACAAACATAAAGAAGCTTATTGTTTTATACTATGTAAGGATAAGGATAAGGAAAAGGATTATGTTAAAAACTAGAAACTTAAAGCTTGCTAGAACTAGTAAAATATGTATATAATGTGTGGATATTATCCGCTTTATTCCGAAACGAGAATCAGCGTTTTTACTGTTGTACTTTCTACCTTATCTATTACAGTACTTTATATATACAGGAATAAGGGGGTGTAAGTGCAATTTATGTTACATGGATTCATGTAGTAGTCGGGATAGACGACTAAATATTTTTATTTTAATCTCTCAATAACATTGCCAAGAATTCCAAGGTATTCGGTTATAAAAACTCGATAAGAATTTCAAGCAGGTGAGCACCTAAATATATTATTTGTCGAATGACTTGTCAATATGATGTATTACTCTTTGATGTTTTATGAAGTTGCTAAGTACGTGAGCAATTTTATAGACAAAAAGCAGTAATTGTTGTCACGATTTACATTACGTTAATAAGTATATGAACAAATAAAAACATTTCCCACTTATCTCCTTAACTTTATTAGAATAAATATAACAGGGAGAAAACCTGTTACCCTATTAAACCGACTACAACGTTCAATTTTTTAACTCTACACGTACACACGTCAATTTGAACTGCACAGTCGAACTGTACAGTTCTCAGATTTGTCTACACACGTAAGTTTTAACTGCGCAGTCGAACTGTACAGCTTATATTGTGGAGTTAAAACTGAACGTCTGTAGCCGGTTAAGTACTATGTATTGTAAAACTTGCTTTGTCACATCGGTCAGAAGATGCTTTTGCTTGCAATGTGCCAAATCAAATTCCAAGTTATTAATATAAATACTAAGTACTGTAGTAATAAATAACAAAATTCCTTCTATACTAATATTGTAACTTGCTTCAGAAATCGAATTAAAACGTTTTTATAAAAACTAGTTTGTTAAAACATTTTTTCGCCGTCACTCAGTCGGTACAGAACTGGTGTTTGGCACACATACCTTATCAGCGTTGGCTAATGCGCTTAAAATTCTCAGTTACCTTGATATACGTAACTTGGATAGATTTAATTATTAGCGAAGAAATTAGAAGGGTCTGCACAATTTTAAATGACATATTTCAAAAGGGTCTTGGTTTAAGTTACAGATTAATCAACAAAAACTATCTTGCCGGACCCTTCTCGCAATTTAATTAAATAGTACGATTTATGAAAACTTACATTAATTTATAAACGATAGTGTTTTGTTTTCTATAAAGTTTTAACCGACTTCTAACAGAAAGAGGTTATACTTCACCAAGTTTTAGGTTAATAAGGCTTGCTTTCTTAGTCATATAATAGTCAAAAAAACAATTCGACGACGCCCATACACGAGGAATGAAATACGACGTATAACTGTAGGTCGCTACCGTCGTATAACGGTAGCTGCTTTAAAAGGAAAACGTCCGGATATCATTATAATGCGACCAGCGGCACGCCCAAGTATTCTCTATACATATTCTAATCCAATAAGTTCCAAAAGAATTAACAAGAGTGGTTTATAACGTAATCTAGGGCTTCATTAGACCGAGTTCGCGGAATAAAAGAGCGTTTTGGTTCGGAGTAATGCCGTTTTTTGCGTGACCTCGGTCTAATGAAGCCCTGGAGGTACTGCCACATTCAAAGTCCTTAAGTGGTCCCTAAGGGTCACTAAGGGAGCTCTCTTCTTGGAAACTTGTATGGGACTGCATTGAGGGACTGCTGAAGTAACCACTTATTGTAGCTAGTCTCCTGGGCTTCTATGTATATAAAACAATATTGTGGTCGGCACTTTCTATCTGTCCAACTTGAGTATCTCTCACAAAACCTTCGACATACCGCAAACGAATGTTTTGCAAATTACTTTTGATTAAGTCTGCGCATGTGATGTTCAGTGACCTCGAGACATTCTTTAACGTTCCATGTTACGCACGTTACATCGGACAGGTGAATGTGAAGATTTGGAATTACCATTTTAAGCTACGTACTACCTAGTAACAATATGAGAGACTGATACATAATTTATATCTATACTAATATTATAAAGAGAGAAACTTTGTATTTTTGTTTGTATTGAAATAACTCAAGAACTATTGGGTCAATTTCAAAAAATCTTTTACCATTAGAAAGCTACATTATCCCCGAGTAACATAGGCTATTATTTAATTCCAAGAGGACGAAGTCGCGCACAACAGCTAGTCTCATATAATTGGTATAAAAAGTACTAATTATTTAGCTTGATTACTCCGTGGTTCTTTTAATTGACCTTAATTACATTTAGCAAGATGAAATTGCTTCTATTAATTATTTCTCGATTCTTTTATTCTCTATTACGAGTAGAGTCCTTCCTTACACTCTCTAAAAAGGATCTCTGTCTGGTAAATGTTCTAAATTGTTTTTGAGCGAATTTTTTGGACGAGAAAGACCTAAACTTTTTGTCCAAATCCTACGATCACCTTTTAAAACTTCCACTTTCACGTTAAGTGGTATAATGTGTTTCAGTACTCTATAACATAAAAGTACATATTAGCCAGTTAGTTTAGGCTACTTTCACTGGCAACCAATTACCATGAGCTTATACACGCATTTTAAACACGCGATCTTCTCGTTTAGACGCCCACGGTTTACACGATTTACATCTCTTTTTGTATCAAACTTGAACACATTAAGTGTCAGTTTAGCTTGCACTTAATGAAAGAAAGATTAGTTGAGCCGTTTAAAACGTTATGTCAATGTATGCTGTTAGAGTGAAGTTATAAAGACAATAATTACGTGTAATATTGATGTAAATCTATGTATTATGTCACTTTGAGATCTGAGGTCGATTTGCTTGCTCTTTTTTTTTTTGTTTTTTTTTGTTACGGGGAGGAAATCTTCAAAAGATACCCTGTCTTTTGGGGGAAAGACAGGGTTATGTGAGGTGTGACTCACTAAAACCCCCTAGGTTTCCATCCTCGAGTGCGGTAAAAGAGAGGCCCGGGATCTCGATTGAACGCACCGGGACTCTCTGCACTGGGCTTCTCCACGACTCAGGGGACGCTCATGACTCCTCGTGCCCTCACGTGTCAGGCAAACTCAGGACCAAACCTTGTTGCCGTCTTCCCGGAAACGTCGTCTTCGTCGTCTGCTTGCTCTACTAATAACTTACTAATTACTCCGACTGATTTCGAATCTTCTAAATAATCAATAGTAACGGAGTAAAAAAACGGAGACTTTGCTTCGGCGTAAGGCCGATTTTAGTCTGACATCGGTCTAATGAAGCCCTGGGGTATGAAGACTCTCTTACTTATACGAAAAGACAAATCTATTAATTAAAAAAGAAATAACCAATCTTTCTTCAATATTCGATTGAAGGTTACATGTCCTTGAATATCAGCTACGAAGTACGTGGGACATCCGCTGAGTCAGCGCGAAGCAGTAGGCGACACAACGGTTGTGGGAGCGCCTTGCATCAAACGTGGGGCTCCTAGACTATTATGGCAGGTTAGCATATATGAAATTCGTAAACAAATCAAACATAAATATTAGGATATTCAGTTTTTTTACGACTATTAAAAACAAATAAATTATTATTGATTGACAGAAATACGCGTCTATTACTGCGTGATTATGATTCAAGCCAACGAGCAATTTATGTTAAAAAAACAACAAGGAAATACAAAATAAAGACCCAATTAAAACATTTAGGATGGACTCGACCTTCAAAGGAGCACGACCTAGACGTTTACGCAAAAAGAACACAATGTTTTACGCCTTGCTTTGGACATATTATAAAACAAATATCTAATTTATTGGCGGCTATAAAAAACAAAAAGGATAGACAGAATAAGGTATGCCAACTAAATTGTCAATGATGCTTTGCAAAAGGGAATTAAACGGTAATAATTCCTTTGACTATATCCATTGAAGAATAATAAACAATTATATCGCTTAATATAGCGATCTTTAAAAACTTTAAAAACACTTAGCACTTACAAAAGTTGATACACACAAGTATAATTTGGGGTTACGTCAATAATAGAATTTTTCTTCGAACACAGATATATTATAAATGTTATTTTAACTACAGTTTTTTAATAATCAAGATGAGATCATGAACCAATAGGCAATAAGGAGTTGCGCCAACGATCAGTCATGCTATGGATATTTAATGACTCGTGACGAAACCAAATGACGCTATCCCAAACACATGATTAAATGTGTTTTAATAAAAAGCGGATTTGTGTCATCATTACAAGGGCTACAAGTTCCTTTACCTTTGTCCTTAGCAAGTACGTTTTTTTTATAAATGTGAATTTAATGATGTCTGACGGATTTAAAGAATAGGATGAAAAATAATATAAAGGTCAGCTTTATACGAGTAGTAATGGATTTCTAGTTTTGTTTGAAGAAAATGACGCATATAGTTTAACGATTTTTTATAACATTTTAGTTATTAAGTTTTGTGAATATTAAGATATTTGCATTTATAGAGTTAACGTGAATTTGAAATCAAATTGCATATCAAGCAACATAACAAAAACAGTTAATTTTTATATCTTATCGGAGATAACTAATCGTTCAAGTGAAATGTTTAAGTAACTAATCTTTTATTTGCAAATATCAAACTTCGTCTATGTCTGTTAACGTAAAAAATACTGATTCTTTTTGCATTCATCTGATTGCAATGGAAGATGAATATAAAAAGGACCACAATTCACATTATGACTAAATAAACGAGTGTCAGTATAAATAGAAGAACTGCAGCCTTGCTGAATACATTTGGCTCCTATCCTATTGTTGTGGTTGTGTGGGTGATGTCTGTACGTATATTAATGAGTTTTTATACACAGACACGAGCCTGAGGTCTCCATTGATAATTGTATGATAGATGATTTTTTTGCGTATGTGTTTAAAATCGTAGGGCTTCATTAGACCGAGTTCGCGGGAAAAACTGAGATTTTACTTCGGCTTAAGGCCGGTCTAAAGAAGCCAATTTAGTTACGGACAATTTAGTTTTCTACGGGATGCGTTTAAATACATTACAAATATTGTATTTCATTCTATTGGAGATGCATTTGAAGGTGCTACAAAAGATTTTGTGTCATATCTTATTGCCACCAGAGGCATATCTTTTAGAGATTTCACCCCCTAAAAAAGGTATGCATAATTTAATTTCACATAGTAAAATAAAACTCAAACAGCTTAATTATTGCCGCTTTCTACTTCATTATTCAAAGTCCAAACTATGTAAAATTTATGCCAAGAAATAAAACCAAAAATGTAAAGACATGTTAGCGGTTAAAAATCCTATTTAATCCTACTATTTAAATGTTTATTTTAACATTGAACTACGACTTAATGCCGCCTACCCGAGATTTAACAAGGCTACCAACGAACACCAAGTCAAATGCTAATATCACGCCCACTAAGAAAGTAAAAGCTAAGAAATCGAATTAATTACAATACAACGACGTGTTAACAGAAACAAATTCACTTTCATTTCTACAAATAGAACGAAGTATTTGAAATAACCATTTATTACGATGTCTCACACGTGACAAGCACGTAACTTATCGAATGACATTGTCAGTTTCATACATTTTTGTCGATTCCATCAGCTGTATCGCCAATCGAAAGATACTTTGGATAACCCCCTGTACTATTAGTTATGAAAGAAAATAGTACCTTTTATCAGTATTAGAACAAAATATTGGTATATCTTGAACTTTTGAATAGAGGAAATATCAAAAATATCAATGGTTGTAAAGTCATCGGACTGGGGGGTTACCTACGGTACATTCGCTACAAAGCGATTCGATATCTAACATCAAAAATGTATGGAACTGATAAGGACGTTCGATATCACACGTGACAAGCACGTGACTTATCGAATGTCATTGTCAGTTTCATACATTTTTGCGTCAGATAAGTAATCCTAGTAATCCTGCATTTTAATAGCATATAACATAATGTGAATCCAATATATTAGTAAAACTTGAATTGAAAGTAGAATATCGTAATTTAACACGTTTCTAGTAATTTAATTGTCTAATTGTTTTACGAAAGTGGGCACTTAAAAATGCTAGTAAAGATTATGTTAGCACTCAATCAGTTACGCTTCGAACACATTTATGTAACAATTTCACACTAATGAAAACTTTTGATTTGTTTTATTCCTCGATAAAAATGTACGAAATCATGATATATTCCAATATTAATATTATATTATAAGTATATTTACAAGACCATAATATATTTAGTGTTGCGTATGTAAATAATTTAAGGTTATAAATTATATAAAAAATATGTTAATTTAAAAAATAAAAAAAAATACGTATTTTCCCAAACTTGGGAATATTTTCATGATACTGGCAAGATTTTTTTTATAATATCTTTCTCGGCACGCATTTTAACGTCAAATTACTATGGAGCGCTCCCTCTATGTGTAATATCTCTTTGAGTTTAAGGTTATAAATTACATTAAAATATATTTAAGACAGCAAAAGTTAATTCAAATTCTGATCAAATATTGATAGCAATTTATAATCAATTTATGTAAAGATTTTGACGCTCCCATAGCTGATGTCATCAAACTTTAAAAAACATCAAAGTGATATTAATACAAAGATGTTAGAATTATTTAAAAAGATATATGTCACTTTAAACTTAATCAAAGGTCAATTAAATCTAAATATGATTTCATCTATACTAATACTATAAAGAGAGAAACTTTGTATTTTTGTTTGTATTGAAATAACGCAAGAATTAATGGGCCGATTTCAAAGATTCTTTCACTATCCGAAAGCTACATTATCCCCGATTAACATAGGCTATATTATTAATTTCCACGCGGACGAAATCGCGCACAGCAGCTAGTCCTCTATAATTCCATGACCTTAGTGATTCATTTTTTATTCCTTCACTCACCTTACTCTAAAACATAGGAAAATGGTAGAAAAAACACGATTAACTAAAAATATTTTATTACGTAACTACAAGCAGATTTGTTTCTACAATTAAATACATTTCGATTCGTTTAAAAAATTAAAAAACTAAGAATAAATAAAAAGTGAGAAAAAACAATCGGATTGTTTTAAATACAAAACTGTATCTACATAACATTTACCTTCAGGGCCCCCGTAAAGGCTACTGGCGCCTATGTGCAAGAAAAGTCCCTTAAGCATTTTTAATTATTTTTTATGGTAGGTAGGTGTTTGAAATAAAGCAATGAACTTTTATTTTTGTTTTTTTTTTCAATTTTTTTTTGGGTCCCTGGCTTTGGCGCCCCATAAGGATAGCGCCCGTGAGAATTGCACACTTTGCATATACGGTAGCTTGGGTCCTGCTTACTTTAAAAGTGTGTTGGTTACTCCCTAATCTTAAGTTCTTCATGAAATAATACGATGTAATGCCATAATTGTCTTAATAAATGTCGCAAAGTTTCTATGATCAGTGTAAGCATCTATATTTGAAGCAACAACGCAACGCCGGCTAAGGTCCACTTGGCGGGCTTGTCTTTAGTCTTCAGGTTAAAGGTCCACACGTAGGTGGGTCCGCGGGTCCGAGTCTTGTACACAGGACACTCGTACATGTTCCTCAGGTCTTGTTTATCTTGCGTTATTGCCTGCAAAGAAAAATGAAAAAAAAAAAGCGAACACCAATGTCGGAACGTTTTCTTAAAATATAGTATTATTGTACTAAAGATTAATGACATAATACAAAAGATTCAGAAAAGGTCAAATAAAAACATTTGATAACATCTAGTAATTAATCTTAATATGCAGCATATAATTTGTCAGATTTATATTTAAGAGGCATGTTAACTGTTATTAGATGATACGTGCCCTTGATATTATTATAGCTTGACCTTTTGTATTTATAAAAGTTAATTTATTTATTCAACATACCCGAACATTAATAACAGGCATTGGTGGGAACAACTCCTTGAGTCTGGAGTCCATGATGATACCAGCTTGCACGTCCCAGCGCGCGCCCTCCATCTGCAATCCATGCACGTATGCTCCGTCTCGGGGAGCGGACCGGGAGTCAGCTATCCTGTAAAAAGTTATTCTCTCCCCCATCGATTCCACTTTCCCATCCCATCCTTTACTAATTTTCTATCTGGGAAAAGTCTTACGTGAACTCCTCCTTCATTTTCTTTGTGACGTCACACTGCAGACACATCTTGTCGAGCGGTAATTCATAACGGCGCGCCGTGCTCTGCATTATGGCGGTCAGCAAGCTTTGTGGATTGAAAAATCCCGCCAGCCATACTGAGACAGGCAACTAAGAAATAGAAAAAGGATGTACTAAGATTTAATCAGTCCAAAAGTTATCAGAAATAGATCACATGTCGATTGGCACTGTATTACGTTATATGCCACCTAACACAACCACAAAATATGACAAGAGATCAAGTACAGTTATAAAGATAGATGTCCAGCATCTTATACATACAACAAAGTCAGTAGCCCATGTTTCCAATTCTCGAAGCCGTAGAAGTAAATCAACAAACCAGGCAGAGAGACCGAGCAAGGAAGGATATGCTCGATTAGCCCAGATTGCAGGTACCTAAAATATAAAAAAATGTTAATAACTCCATATAAATACAACAACAACTAGTATAAAATACTTACTTGATCCAAAAATAAGGCGTTTTCCAAATCTTCCATATCAGATGTTATTGTAAGTTCTCCCTATAAAAAATATTCATTTAAATAGGTCTGAATGGGAAACTTTATTAAATATTATTACTAATAGTAATACGATTTCTACCTTTAATCCCAAGTCTAATTCTTTCAATGACCGCTTCATCTCTCCAGTCAAGTGGTTCATCCTCTCGCATTCTTGGAAAGCTACTATTACGTATGGCGTACGTTCCTCAACTTTACCCATGATCTCTACCATATTAAATTCTTCTGGCAGTTTCTCCACTATTTCATCCAACATTTGTTTGACCTGGATTTAATTGAAATACTCATATAGGTAAAATATTTGTAAATTACACAAATACAGCTATGCAATTCAATACCTTGTCTTCCCTAGTAACAGTCGATGCTCCAGAAGCCTGGGCATCTCTTGGTTGCATTTCGAATATTGTTCTGAACAAATTTTCCGAAGTAGTTGTTAGAAATCCTATTTCAGCATTAGGATGCAAACCGTACAAGTAAGGAGATTCTGCTGGCATTGCATCTTCTATGTACTGATGGTAACCAGAATAATCCGTATTAGGAGGAGCAGGGAATCCTGGTGCTAACTGAAGTTCACCATCGACCTAAAAACAATTCATTAATTTCAAGTAGTTGTACGATATAATAAATTAAACATACCGTAAACATTGGACTAAAATTATAAAAAAACACACAAGATCAGATTGCATGAGTTCTTCTAAGTATGCGTTACAAAGACGTCTGTCCCAGTCGTCAGTTATATGACCTCCGTACATAATTTCACCAAATAAATATCTGAGATCTTCCCACGGGACCTTAGAATTAGCCTCCAAATAATTGTAAAGAACAAACACGCTGATTGTGAGATCACCTGAAAAAATAAATTAAAATATGTAAAAGATTATACTTTTAACAGAAGCTTAACTAAATTATCTAAATGATGTAACTTACCAACATTGAAGGGGTAAATTTTGTTCCAACCTTGAGGACCGAACTTCCTTCTTTCAGCCACCACAGCGTGAAAGTAGCACAGAGCAAATAGTATGGCTTTGAATTCTGCTTCTTTGCCACACATTTCTAAAGTTTCCTGATTGAAATTATCTAGAGCCTTATGTATGTTTGCCTTCGAAAAAAAAAACAAATTAAACTTTAAAATATGTTCCTCTCAAAAAATGTGGACACTTTTTAGTGCTATTTATTTTGATCGTATTACCTGCATGCCGGTAGGTGGTTCATTAGTTATTTTGATACTGGATTCTAAGATCCCTTGTGGTATAATATGGGCAGCAGGCGTAGCTGCAGGCTCAGCAGACATAAATAAACGAAAGTCGTCGTGACACCCTGAAGCAAAACTTTCCATCTTCTTTTCTAAACTCGGTAGCCATTTCTTAACTAAATGGATATTCTAAAAATAAAACCACTAGGTAAAAATCAAAATTGAATTAATTAATCATTATTAGAAAACTTCGTTATTCTAATGTACCTGTAAAACAACCCAACGTCCATTCTTTATAGCTTCATCCATTGCTTGTTCAGCCACTATTTCTTGGCCCTGGCCTAATGATACGTTATGGAAATTATTTCTATCGACAGAGAATCCCATAACTTTGCCAAGGGTTTCGACATCTTTAAGAGGATTAACACCGGGAGAAAGGATGAAGAATATTGGTGTAGTAGGACTCGTTTCTTCAAAAGATTTGCTGAATTCGACTGTTCTGTTTTCAACATATTTCGATCCCATCCTTTCTTCGATGTAAGCTCTAAAAATAATGTTAAAGTTGCACAAAATTATATTTTAAATAAAATGATGTGCAGAAAATGTTACTCACGCCACAGCGTAAGTCATCCTATCAGGTCGTAATGCTCTTAGCATACACAATCGTTGCAGAGCAGTTTTATTTTTCCATTCCTATAAAAGAATGTGTTTATAGCTTATTTATTTATGTTAATTCTTGTTAGATTCAACGATTTTCTTTACTTAAAAATGAATTTATCTGTAAGTCAGACATCTTACTTGTGGAAACTTTTCTCTTTCGGGGCATTCCATTTCTACTATTTTCTTCCAACGCTTCGGTGAAGTCTCAATATCTCTGTCGAGGTTCCTAAACTCGTCCTTACTAGCTAAAGAACATATACCGCCCCAACTTTGATTCGACAAAAAGTCCACTGGACTCGTCACGTGAGGCTTAATTGGGAATCGCAAGAAAAAGTCCAATTCAGCTGGAGAAATTTCTTCACTCATTAGAAGCACCTTTAAAATACATTTTTATTACTTCATATATCAAAAGGAGTCCTCGAATTTAACAACAAAATGTTATTACCTGGAAGGTCATCTGAGATGCGAATATCAACTTATCGCATTCAAAAAGTCCCCGAGATGTATATTGGAACACAGAATAGCTTATGCAATCGATGAGGTTCCTTACTCGCTGACTCACTTCATCCGATGGTTCCGCACGGGAAATAGCTTTTTGGAAAACAACACTAAAAGCCTAAGGCGAAAAAAAGGTATATTGTCTATAATTAGTCTTAAAAAAAGAGAACGTGTTGTAAATACGCACCTTTAATGAAAACTGGTAAATAGGATTAATAGTATTCAAATCATTTAAGATGAAATAAAGTAACGATGCTCTCGCTGAAGCCGGCCGATAAAATTCTCTAGCTTGATCAATTTGATAAGACGTCACTTTAGCTTCGGTAACCTACAAATAATCGTGTTTAAAAATAATTCTTGGTAATGTTTTTAAAATTTGGAGTTTTAATAATTACCTTTTTCTCAATATCTGCAGCTGTTTTTTTAGTAGTTTCCAGATTCTCCACTAACGCAGTATCACCTAAGATATTCGCACCAGCTGATGATAGTCTAGACAATAAATCATCTTCCAGCTCTTTTAATTGAATCTTAAATTCATTCTGTTGTTTCGTTAATTCTGCCTTTAATTCTTCAAGGTCTGGTCTTTCGGCTTTTACCACTTCAGCTAACAGTTGATCTTCTAAACCATCTCTCGTGACGGTGAAGTTTACTAAAGTAGTCTGAGCCTGCATTTCTGGTTTGTAATGAGGATTAGCGAGTTTAGTATGCAAGATTAGTCTAAAGTTTGGACTGTATTCAACTTCTTTGTCACCTATTTTTATGGCTCTGGAATGAGGTAAACATGTTTTCAATCATTTTATGACCCATGATACATTAAAATTAATAAAATATGTATTAAAAAAAAATTCACCTGCCCTTCTTGATCAAATTTCTGCCTAGCAAGGGGTCAAGGACGGGGTCCACTGTTTCGCCGATATTTTCTAATAGAACTGTCTCTCCCTTGATAATCGCTTTTTCTATAGTATCCAGATATCCTTTCTGTCCAAGTCGTATCACACGTAACTTTTCACCATATTTTTGTTTTATCCATTTGACTCCTTGTAGCTATGTACAAAACATACTTTATGTCAAATATTAAAATTACAAAAATAAGAAGATTGCTTTACTTACTTTATGATCATAAATCTACATTAGAAGGATTACCTGAGGGTCTATCATAAGAGGCCAGCGATCGGAGTTAGAAAGTATCGTTGCATTTTCAGTGCTCATACGATCTGAAGGTAGACCTTCATTCTGCCACATTGCTATTGTCGTGTCATCAGTTAGCATCGTCAACGGATCTAGACCCTCAGTTATTGGGATGGGTGGCTAAAAACGAAAAAACTTTATATTTTGTTACTCTATTAAAATAGTAAAATTTTAACCCATAGATATTGTTACCTCCAAAGTTTTCAAGAAGACAAGCCAATTCTTATGCAACAGGTCAAGCCTGTACTGCTTAGTAAAGCATCCAACATAGGATATGAAAGCACAAACAAGTAAAATATCTCCGGGCAATGTAGTACTCTGTTGCATGAAGCTGAGTGGGGAAAAATAATATTTTAGTGTCATTTAAGTTATTGACTTGAAATATCTATTAACATTTAGTACAAAATTAATACGTACTTTGACACTGCCTCAGCCCACCGAACATTTTCACTTGCAAGTCCATTGACTAATCTGTTAGCAAGTTGAATTGTTCTATTGGTAGCGTCGGCTTCTTGTTGACATTTGAGTTTCTCTAATGTTGCTTTTTCAAAATCAGCAGTTAGTGTCCCTAATTGTTCTTCTAAAGACTAGAAATACAACAAAAAATAAAACAAGGACTTAGTATACAGGTATAACTCGTAAAAGTCTTTTACACTTTGTTGATACATTTGTAAACCTTTATCTACACGCTTGATAAGTAAAAGAACTTTATACATTCTCAGTATACCGTTTTTATACAAATACATACCGCAACTTTCGACTTAATAGATTTAAGCTTCTCAGTAGCCGCGGCTAGCTCAGCATTAGCCGCCGCCAATGCTTTACGTTTCGGTTCCACGTCACAAAATACTTCATAAAACTTGATGATATTTATTACCCACGCACAAAGTCCAGCTGCCGCGGCCGATTTCGATCTAACGAATTCTATAAGTATTTTATACAATTAGCAAGAAGAAGGTGATGATGTTAAAACATAGTAAAACTACATATTTTTATTAATTTACCTGGTTCAAATTCAGAGTCTTTGAGGTACGGCTGAATAGCCTTTATTACGTCAGGGTGAATATTTTCTTTATCATAATGTATAAGAGACTCCAAAAACATATCCACTTTTGCCATAGTCATCTAGAAATAAGAGTTTTTAGATCAAATCTAGTCTAGCAAAATCATTTATTACGCGATAACTGACTGAAATAATTTACCTTAGCAGATTTCCAACTTCGATCTTTAGGTATTTTTCCGCCTGGAGCAAGTAATACCATTACAGCGGCCGTGACATTAGTCACAGCACCAGGTGGTGAGCCAAAAGATTTAAGTTCAGTGAGATTGGCTTTGTTTAAAGTATTCAATGCTTCTTGTGCAGCGACAAGAGCTGGCTCTGCTTTGATCAAATCCTCTTCACAATCCTTCTGCTTCTTTGAGACCTCCTCCGCTATTACTGCTACCTTTTCTTCTTCCTCGTCAGCTAAAGACAGAAGAGGGTGGCAGTAGAAAAAATAAACTCCGAAAGAAAAATAACAAGAGTTCATTAGTTTTTATTTATTTTACCAAGGGCTTTCTCGCTTTGAACTTTAGCTGTCTCAACTCCGACCATTTCAATTAGCTTATCAGCAGCTTCATTCTTCTGCTGCAACTCTACTTCTTGAATTGCCAATTTAACTTTTAGTTCGTCAACTTGTGTAGCAGTACTTCGTAACTTTTCTAAGCCATTCTCTAACCTAAATTAGATCAAGAGTTTAAGACAATGTAAAAAAAAACACAATGTTGCACTTGTTGGTTTTATCGACCTTACCTGCAAATCTTAGCCTGCAATTCTTGTGTTTTTTGATTGACAAGTTTTGCGTATAAGCTAATTTGTTCTAAGTAGCTCTTTGGTGTGGTATAATTGTATCTTCTTTCGTTCGAAAGATAGGCTTTTGATATGGAGTTCACAGAAGTGTGCACGTATGCCATGAATCTTGATACTGAATCTCTTAACGAGACCTGTAAATAGTATAACATGTGAAAAGCAAAATTGCTTATTAAACTTATTATAATGAATAGATTCAAATTCGGTAACCTACAGGTAAAACATGAAGTCCTTCCAAGAACTTCATCGACACTGAAACCAAAGCCTCTTGAGGCCATTCATGAAACCAATTTATTGAAGTGCAGTTGATCAGAGCAGGGAATTTCCTTGATCTCACTCGCAGCGTCGAACCAACGGGAGAGAAGCACAAAACGACTTTCAATTGTTTTCGAACTCTGTCTATAAAGAACTTCCAACAAATTTCTCTAGTATCTGGTAGACCTGCACCTTTTACCTTATAATAAAAAATACCTATTTTAGCACAACTAATTATAAAAGTTTAATATAACATCTAGACAAAAGTTATAAGACTAAATTACCTCATTTCTAACACCACTGATAATATTTTCAATCTCATCATCGGGGAAAAGATCAGCCACCTCTCCTGATGCTAACAAATCGTTAATCAATACTAGAAATTGTTCATTTGCCACTTGAGCATCGGTCATCAAAAACATAATGCCAACGTTCTTTAAGCCAGTTTTGATGTACAACCCTGATAACTCATGCTGAAAATTAAATAAAATACCCAATCAAACCATATACGCATCGACATCATACGATCTTTCACACGTATTAGCTTAAATAAGGAAAGAAAATTTTAAATGTTTTGTTAATTTTACCTTCAAATCTGAAACACAATATCCTTTCTTCAATTGTATTTGTAACACTTCTAAACTTGAGATGAAAGCAGCGAGACGAGAGAGTGACTGTTTGCCCGATCCTCCAACACCCACAAGCAATGCACTGCCTCGAGGACTTTCCAGGATTCGGCTAATTCTAAAAAAATACTTATATTAAATTGAATTGTGGGACAGAGTTTTAAAAGATCCTAATACCATCCAACATCGATCGTTAATCCGAGATTTCTTTTTTATTAAGTTTTATTCAGAACACCTGCAAATGTGCATCATAGCATCTTCAAAAAGCACTAGATTCATAGCAGCAATAAGATCGTTGTAGCTCGCCATGGCTTCTGTCAGGAGTTTGTTAAGCTGGTCCCACGATTCGATGGGCATGTACTTAGGCTCCCCAATGCCACCCGCAAAGTGACAGTAAATATTTGGCTTGTCGAAAACAACTCCTTCATCAATATCCTAGAAATTGTTTAATAAGAAGTAATATTTTTTACTTTGAATTGAATAATTTTATTGAAGAAATTACGATAGGTGTGTTACTCGAATCGCTGGGTTAATAGTAAAGTTAGATAAAAATTACGTACTTCAAAGTTTTTCTTGCATAGATCAACCTGCATTTTAAGAAAAGCATCAATATCTTTGTCCTCGGTAAGTTTATCTCCGTAAACTCGGTGCGTTTCATGCAACCAAAGACGAATCAGATCCGAAGGGCCTACTAAACATTCATTCGTGCTAAATAGAAAGCCCTTAAAAATATAGAAGCTAGTTAGATGTCGTTGGTGTAATTATCTAGTTATTAACTGTGATACAATTAATTCAGTACCTGGAATATGTTTGATAGATCTCGTAAATTAAATATGTAATGGAACTTGATGGCGGTTGGCAGGAATACTTGAGATACTTTGTTGTGCAACGCTATAGTCGCAGTCACAACGTTATCTGAAAGAGAGATAGAAAAACTGAAATATGCAGTGATAGGTGTCAGTGGATCAAGTTCACCATGATCTGTAATAGATACCTAAGAATATAAAAGCAGAAGAATTATGATTATTTAAAAACTTAATGGATACTTACTTGACAACTTAGCGACTTGCCCGGTTATCCTCAACTCAGGATTAACCAAATGCTGACTTAAAATATTATGATAAATGTTATTCAAGGCTTCATTATTCGGAAAACTGATAGCGAATACGCAGAAATGTCTTTGTAATCTTGGATTTATTGTAAAACTACCCGATGTTGGATTCATACAAGAGACGTATTGAGTATTGTGGATATCTTTTAGGGTCAACTTAGTTCGGTCGTACCAATGATTGTAATCGAGATGTTGTCTGATTATTGTATGTGGTTGTACTGTTCCATAAGTATCAACTTCTGGCATATTCATATCATCGATAAAGTATATGAGTGTCTTATTTCCTGGTGGACCGTAATTTCTACCAGCCTTCTTCTCTAAAGGTTTCTCTAATACTTTTTGTAACATTTCTGATGACGTATAGAAATTAAATGGTACAGATTGCACTGCATAGGCTTCTGATAAACTGGAAGCAAATATAATAATTTAAAATAAAGGATGACCAATTTATATGGAAATTTTGCAGTCTTTCCTAAAGTTTAAATTACCTTTGTAATTTTTCATTTACCAAAACTGTTTTACCACAACCAGCTCCCCCTACCAGCATCACCGGATGTCTATTTTTCATTAACAAATCCAAGAAAAATCTTATTCTGATTGTTTCTGCTGTCGGTACCAATACCGCCTGCAATATTTAGTCAATAAGTGTTAGGAATACACACTTTCCGTCTTATCGCTTCTTCCTTACCTGTAACGGAATATCCGTATCCAGTTCGAACTTTGTTATTTTCTCAGTCCATGGTGTGAATTGTTTTGTTTCTGAATCTATGTAATAATCAAAGACGGTCCCACCTTGCGGGAATTTAATTGTTTTGAACTCGTTAACCCACCATTTTGTAAACTCTATAAGAAAGCAAAATAGTTAAAAAGGAAAATAGTTTGAAGAAAAGCGATTAGTGATAATTTACCGATTCTGTAGTCGACATTAGTGTCTTGAAACATTGCAGACCCGAATGCCCACACGCACGCAAACACAAAGAATATATCATGCCATTCTTTCGGGCAATCGGCTGGCGTATTTTCGGGAACTAATAAACAATCAAGAAGATGACACAACATTTGTATATGCGCCATCTCTGCTATGGGAGTTATTTTCTTGAAACGATTCCTAACAGTTTCCAAACATGGTGGTATGTATTTATCAAACAATATGACTAAGTTAGATTTCTCCGCTGGTATCTTTCTTGTTTCGATCCAACTTGTTACATATCTAAAATATTACACGCTTGTTATATTATATTGGCGCATTTAAAATACTTACAAAATAGAATCCATTACTTACGGATTCCAACCTAAGTCTTGGGGATTTATATACAAAATACCAGCTCTTGAAACGGTGGCCGGCGTAGCTGTTCGTAGATTAGAAATTTCAAACATAAGTCTCATTGTCGGAGTCAATGCGATTCTTTCATTACTTGCTAATGTCAGTATTTTATTATCATCCATGACGGTATTTAGTGATTCTATCCACATAGGATCTATATCTCCATCTAAAACTATCCATTTCGGATTTTCTCCAACTATATTTGCTTGGTCTCTCATAATTACTGAAAATAAGCCATCCTTCCATTCTCTTGTTGCCGGATTTATAATGCCAAACAATTCATCATTAGTAACAGCTTTAGGATTCAAATCGTTGTAAATTGGTTTCTTTTTGAGATTCTGGTACGTTTTAAAGAGTGTTTTCCAAACTTGAGTTTTCCCAGTACCCGCATTCCCAACAATAAAAATAGAATGACGTACTTCTAATAACTCTTCAAGTTGTACAACTTTGAGAATAAAATTATCTTCAGGTTGAAGCAATAAGTCCATAGCCGCTTGTTTTACGGTTCTTTCGAATTCCAAGTCACGTTTTCTTGGTACTTCAAGGGCAGGGAATAAATCACCAATAAGCCCCATAAACACGGGCATATCATCAGTTACGATTTTAGGTATGTTAAAATCACGAAGAGTCCTCATTAATACTTCTTCTTCGGGCCTGCCGGGATCACCCCTCTTGATAAAATAAAAAGTCACATCAGAAAAGGAAACTGTAATAAGTTGTCAGTATTTTGACTTTGGTTCAATTTTCTTACCTTTAAAGACCCTGCAACAACTAGCACAGATTTTATTGCTCTTAGTCCCCAGTCGTAATGATCTTGTTTTGACAATAACTCCTTACACAATGTATAGAGTGTTATGAATTTTCTAGCGAGTATCTTAGCTTCTTGAAAACCTTCAGCTACTAACATGATTTCACATATCAATTCAAAATCTGGAACTACCATTGCGCACGGTCTGAACAAAGCTTTTAAGTTTTCGGGTAATTCTGTTCTGCCTGCGTATCCAGGGTTCATAGTAATGAAAATACCAACAGTTGGAACTAGTACAATCATTTCCCCCATAAAATTAAAAGTTTCCTTTTTGTCTCTGAAAATTTTGCAACAATTTGTACTTATACAAAGAATTGATCAATAGTTATACCAAATCGCGGGCAAGTATTCCAAATTATTATGACATACCTTATTGCATCTTGAACAGATTTAACTTGCACGGCAACTACTGACAAGACTTCTACGGAAATTCTATTGAATTCATCAAAACAGCCCCATGCACCAGTTTGAGCTAACCCTTTATAGATATTCCCACAAGACTGTAAACGAATGAACTATAAAACATTTTTTTTTAAGTATTGGAATTTAAGAGGATTTTACAAATTACCTGATAGTCCATCTGCTCTGAACAATTAAATACATAGACCATAATACCCAAAGCTCTTCCTAAATCCTTTGTAGTTTCTGTTTTTCCCGTACCAGCTGGGCCGGCGGGACCTCCTCCCATTATTAAATGCAAAGACTAAAAAAACAAAGCATTACCATGAAAATACAATTCATAGAAATTTATCATATCTACCGCATTACCTGAGTCAATGTGATATAGCATCGATCCGTCAAGGGAGTGATCACTAATCTAGGAGTATTTCCGAGATATTCATAACTGTATGTGAATTGAGCGTCACAAATGTTAGCAAAACAATGAGATTCCTTTTCACCCCATCTGTGAAATAAGTTATTATTAAGTAAAACAAATACAAAAAAGTCTATGTAAAATTAAAATATTTTAGTATAAAATTTCAAACCTGTGTCGTAGTTGCGATTGCCATTGGAACGCTGATCCTGCTTCCACTTTCCCTTGAATAAGTTTACTCACTACATCTCTTGAATGCACATCTATTGTGCAAATCGTCATGATTTTCTGTCTGTCCTGCTTACTTAGCTCACCGATAAGTAAAGAAATAAGCGTGCTCAGCTGAGCCAATTGTTTCTTGTAGTAATCCTTGAGTGCATTATCATAGCCTTCTTCTAATCGAGAAAAAGCCATGTTCACCTCTGTGGTCCACCAGATTTGTGAGCAGCATAGTGATACTTGGGCCATATAATCAAAGAGCCATTGTTCTCGAGGCTTCTCCTCGTATGAAACTATTGCTTCACCAAAATATTGTCTAATAGCTGACCTCATTATTTCTTGCAATCTATTAAGCCAGATTTCTACCTACAAGTTGAAACGAGTAAACAATCAAATTTTTGTACAGCAGAATAAACATTAACTAATTCATAACATCAAATTGTAGTTATTACTCACTGGTCCCGTACAATCGCATGCTCCATGGAATGGCACGTATTCACCATCTTTAGCAATCATTCCAGCTGCTTGCTTCTCTGATGGGTTGTCGCTTTTAATAAAATTCAATCTTGCAATTGAATCGAAAAGTTTAGTCAAATGTCTAAAATAAAAAAGTTCAAATCGGAGAAATAATTCACAAAATTTTTCAAAGTGCGGTAAAGCTCGTAGTGGTACCTGATCACTAATTCTGCTTGATTTCCGTTTGACAAAATATCTAACAAATCCGCTGACGATACAAAGTAAAACCTTGGAAAAGCCAATCTCTTCGTTTCCAGATATTCAGCTAGTGCTTTTTCGCAAATTATTAAATCTTTTTGTAAACTATCAAGTGTTTCAACTAAACCTTGCTTGTTGGTACCTTTTACAACATTAGGTGTTTTCGACATATCTTTTGAAAGGATCTAATAATAGAAAAAAATACGTTAAGTATTCATGCAATTAATATTTCGCTAATAAAAAACAAACATTTTAATTGTATTGGCTAAATGTGCTTGCCTTAAACTCAGCATCAATTCTATCGAATCTAGAAGAATCTTCGGGAAGTTGCTTTCTTATATCTTCAGAGCTCATGAAAATACTTTCGAGATGGGACCAAGTTCTTTGTACTTCGAACCATACAGAAATAACTTGATCAGCAATTGATAGTTTTTGTTGCCAACCGGATACTTCTTCCAGAAAATGAGCAATAAACTTTGAAGTAATTAAATTTTGAAGTTGCACCTACAAAAGAGGCAAAAGAAGTACGTTCTATTTAATAAGAAATCATAATATAAAGTAAATGTGGTGAATCTTACTTGATTTTCTTCTAAAGTCTCGATTAGTTCTTCACTTGCTCGTAACAATATACATCCCGTTCTTGTATGTTCTTCTTGTTCAAACTCCATTCCACTCCAAGTTGTATTAAGATCTTTTAATATTTTTTCCATTGACATTTCTTTAACAGCTTTATCCACTATATTCTTTACTTCTTCTTCACATTCGTGTAAATTAAGTGCAAGCAAATCTGCTAATGTAGTATTTTCATCCATAACAATTCTCACCTAAATGATAGCATCAAGTTTAGCATTTTACTTTTTAATATCTTTGATGTAATTTAGGAACATAACCATTTGTATCTAAATTTCGCAAGTGTTATTTACACTGACTACATTTACAATAATAAAATTAACATGCACAGAAATTGCGGAAAAGCGTAAAAAATTTTTCGCATACAAAACTGAAACAATTTACATACAATAATACAGTTGTCATTGTATACTTACAGTGAGTTCAGGTGGTAATGCAGCTAAGCTCTGTGAAATATAAACGTATTTACATTCCAAAACATAGCTTTAAGTACATAAAACATTCCTTTTAGATATTGCAATCGTACGTAATAATTACCTGTTTATTTTATTTACACCCCACCAAAAACTTAAGTTATCAAAGAAAACGAGCACACAACAAACACATGCCATTAATAAATTTTAAAATACAAACTTTTTTCTTTGCAAACCATGCTACGCCAAATGTTTTGTAATTTTTGATCATTCCAATGCAGCGGTTGTGATTTTATTTACAAAATAAATTATTAATTTATTTACAAAGTTCTTCAGACTTTTTTACTTGTTACCTTTGTAGACCTCATTAGCTGATCCCAATGCCTTTCTCTGATCGCTGGATTCTGTAACTCAGCCACTGCACGTAACGATGTTAGCATGTTTTTAACAGTTGCTTCCAAATTGATGTATGTATCCCAACTAAAATCAAGAGATCGTGTTTCGTATGTTAATATTTTCAAAATATATAGACACCTCTGCTAACACGACTTACCCTCTCATTTCTTTATCCAGTAATCTAATTTCTTTTGCAAACTTCTTACACTCTATATCCATATTTTCTACATCTATTTTTCGCCACGGCGTTGTTTTCCAATCTTCTATACTTGTTCTTACAATATAAACATAATCCCAAAGTTGCTGAAATAAAATATTAAGTTAAATTTGTTTACCAACCTAAGTACGTATTTAAATTTCTTAAATTACCTTTAACATACGTAATTCTTTTCTGCACTGTTTTAAAAGCTTGAATTCTGGTACGTTTACTTCGAACAACGATCCCGATTCTTGTATGCCTTTCATATCATCTTCCAAATGCAATACTTCATTATCAACTCTGGACATCACGGCGTATGGATCATCACACTCATATTTAAAAAACTGTGAAAACATTTCATAATTTTATAAATGTGTAATTTACAGTACAGCATATTTGCACGTATTACTTATTTTATTTACTTCATATCTTTTAAAAACTTCTCTATAATAAGTGATATGAACGTCGAACATTGTTATCTTTTTTCTGATGCACGCAACTTCTGCAGCTTGTAGTGGTGCTACTTGTTGTTTTACAGTCAGAGCTAACTTCTTTGTGGCTTGCCATTGTTCTGGTAGTTCCTACAACAAATATTCAAACATAAAGGACGGGTTTCATTTGTTTTTTTTTTATAATATTAAATGATACCAACTTGTAACAGAACGTTGACTTCTTCTGGTATATCCATATCATAAAATTTGAGTAATTCAATTGTTTCCGTCAAAGGTTGGAACATTTCGTCTGTAGTCATTGCTCTTTCCTTTACATTCATCAAGTAACCCATTACTGTTACTAAAGCATCGTAGTCACCTTCAGGAACGGGTTGCAGTAAACCTATTACGTAACAATTAAATTAACAGTTTATTCCTCATGTTATGTTAAACTTCAATCATATTGGTTTTTCTAGTACCTTCATCTGCTTGTCGAATGAAATTTCCTAAATCACTGAGGCTGGAAATAACGTTATTCACCAAATGCTCCTTGTACATGTTACCCCATTTTCTCACAGTATTTAGTAAAGCCTGTCTGAATGGTCTTATATCAACCTGTAGATAAAGTTTAGAATTTAAAACAACCATTACTTAATTCATACAATCTCACATCAAAGTATTTTTTACCTGAAACCAAGAATTGAAGACTTTATATGACTCCATGTCTTCAATGTCTAAGAATAGATTCTCGTAATGATCTATTTGTTCTCTAAATGCTTCCATTTTGGGAGCACTCGGTATAGGTCCTTGTACATCTTTATCTTCTGAACCGATTTTATCAATTTCATCAGGATTCAAAATTCGTCCGTAAATCAAGAATATTTCCATAATTGCATCTCTTTCTTCCAGCCACAAATAAGAGTAGTTTTCGAATGTTTTACAGAAATCATTGGCCTCTTCAATAACCTAATAAAAATATTACAATTATTATTCTATCAACATTACAAGATTCTAAAAGAGAAATAGTAATACCCTCTCGATTCCGTTTATTATATCATCCTTCATGTCCACAATATCAATATTTCCTACAATTTCGTCTTCGTAAGTCTTTTCTTTTTTTGGATCTATTCGTTTGACTAAAGAAGCCATTTTCAGAATGTCCGTAATGAGATTATTTATCAATGACAGGAAACCTTTCTCATCGTCTGGGTCTAAGCTTGGAGCAAATACCATATCTGGTTCCAATAATTCCAATTGTGCTTCGAACAGAGGCGCTAATTTGTTTTTAGGATTCATGTGCTCGGATATATAGCCAAGACTGAAAACAAAGTAATTTGTATCTTTAAAATGATACTGGGTAAGATAAACTACGTAATTCAAGTTACATAAGCACACATACCTGCAAGCTATAGATTTAAACAAAGATTCCTGAAACAGGGAATCTATAAAGGCGACATAGGCCAACCAAATTTCACTCTCTTGATTTTCTTGCATGTTAAATAGCATCATGTTTTCATTCAGTAAAGTTGCTATTCGCTCAGCCGTAGCTTTAATATCATTGTATCGTTTGTTATTTTTTTCAAGACGATCATCTAAGTTTAAAAGCGTATCCTGAAAATATAATTCGTTTAATAGAAACAGAATTATAGTTACTCTTCCTACTTTCTAAATATGGCATTTACCTTTTTCTCTTCTTTCCTTTGAAATAGCGGTTGCGTTGCCCACACCCTTAGAACTGTTTTTATTTCTTTTAAATTATCTTGTATTTTTGACATACGCTGGTATAAGTTTCCCACTAATTTATGGAGTTCTTCTGAATAGTTCCATAAATCTAAAGAAAAACATTTATTGTAACTGAAGTAATTAATATTATAAACATAGCTTTGTGATATTGACCTTCAGAATTCCAGTTAAGTTTATTTTGAGCCATTTCTATTCTTTGATCAATTGCCTTTATTTCATCTTCTACCAAATCAAACTCAACTTTCTGACTGTCCTTTCTTATCTGATTGTACCAATCGATGGTTATGGTTAAATTTATCCTGTACTGTCGATAAGTTTCTTGTTTCTCAAACAATTCTAGACTTTCTTTTGGTAAGAGATCCTGGACATCAGGATTATTTTTCATGTGACGAACTTCTTTCATTAGTTCTAAAAGCTGAAATCAATATCACGGTGTGTGTTAATAAACGCAGTTCAGTTGTTTTAAGGTGTTGATAAAGTTTATCATTAGACACAATTTACTTACTTTTTGACTGAAATTAAGTATCAAGTCCGATCCTTGTCGCGCAAGAATTGGTTTGTTTGTTTTGTCATGTATAATTTTAGGAACGGTAATAGCCCATTCATTAAAATATTTCTTTTTAAACTCATTGATATTTTCAATAAGTTTATCGTATCTTGCAAATAATAAAATGGCTTCTTCCGCATCCTTTATCCTATGTCCAAAATAGTTATTGTAAGAACAGCAGTCTATGTTAACGTTTCAATAAATTACATTAATACAATATGCAGACTAAAGCAATTGTTCAATCTTTTTCTGTATTTTATATTTTCAAAAATACAAAAGCAAAATGAAATTTTCTACCCTAATTCAGGGATGATCGTCTACCATCACTCAGTATAATTACGCAGTTCGATTAATACTTCAAATGGAAATTATAGAATTATAGAAGATTATAAGCCAGATAATCAGCTTTCGCAATTTGCCCCACCCCGCCAACTTACGGGTGCGGCAAACCGCGAAAGCAGGCTATAGGCTTTGTGATCCTCGCGGCCAGCATCGTCATGAAGAGTAGACCGCCTGCCACCGGCGGCATGTACAGGTCGATCTCCATGTGACCGTACTTGTGAAGACGATTTGACTGCTCTGTAAAAAGTTCCTGGAAAATATTAAAATTCTTACTTATCTGCTTAAGTTTCCTTATCACTTGGAGTTGTCGTTTGTGCTTACCTCGCATATTTGTAACTCCGCTCCTAACATAACAATTATTTCCACATATTTTGCGGTAAATTCATTTCTTATTAACGGACGATCTAATACGGATCCAACAATATCAATCAACTGCAAAAAAATAATAGTTTATGTGTGCTTTGTTTTTTATTATTCTTTATACAATACATGATACAAACCTTAAAAATAGCTTCTAAAGTTGAACAGTTATCGAATGACTCAACTAAAACTGTGGATAATTTAAGATCTAAGTCAATAATATTTTCTTGGAACTCTTTGAAGTCAGAATTAAATGTTTCATCGTCCGGATCCAAAACGTCATAAGACTTTGATGCAAATTCATGGAAATAAGCATCAAATTCAGCTGAAATGTCTCTTATTTGACCACTTAGCACACGGCCCTTCATTCCTCCCACTTCGATCTTTTCAAGCTTTTGAAATTCCAAAACAGTTTTGAAAAACCATTGTATAGTGTTCAATCTTTCTAGAAATTTATTCATTCTCTCAAACACTACGTTCGGATGAAACGTCCAAGGTACCACTGTTCGGTCGACAAAATATTTTGGTAAATTTTCCTTGAAATAATCAAATGTTTGTCGAAACTTCTTCAAAATGTCTATTGTTAGTTGGATACGTTGTCTTGCTTCGTCAATGTCGCTATGAAATAGCGTACTGGGATCTAAACATTTCTTTGCCTATAATACAATTTATAATCAGTAGCTATTAAGCAATAGTTAGTTTATAAAATGTACCGATAAAATTACCTGATAAATTAGTAAATTGCATATTTGTTTAATAAGAACCATCAGCTTCGATGAGCTGCAGTAGTACTTTGAATCTCTCCACACCAGACATATCACATGAAATAGAGGTCGGAACAACGGCTGGCATTCGGTAAAATCTGTGTCTTCCAATGCTTGGAAGTGCTTCTCTAAAGTTTTGAGATATAAATCAATTTCACGAGCTTCTGCTAAAGCTGAAATTAAGCAGCGCATAAATAAAAGAAGAAGACTTTGTAAAAAGTATGGTAGATAAGGCACGAAATTTTTGACAAATGGCGACAATAGATTCTGAAGTTGTATACCTGAAACTATATTTTTGAACAATCGACTAAAGCAAGGATAGTACGCCGATGTCGTCTTCTCCAGTATAACCGCCATACAACGTACCCTCTCTGTACGCAGCTGATCGTAAATGTAATTCAAGTTGCTGAGTCTAGATTTCCAAAAAGCCAGCTCTGCGAAAAATTCAAAAAACTGTACTTACTCCCAACCAGCCGAGCATAATTGTCTTATTGATTAAGTATCTTCATGTCTTTTTTGTTTTAAATGTGTTTTGGCTCGTACATTGAAAGGTATAAATATATGAATTGTTCTAACCAACATTAGGTAGCGGGTTCTGTCCGTTATCAAAAGCTTGCGAGGAATCCTCCGTCATGACGTCATTGATCTGCTGCGCCCATTTTATGATGACGCCTTCGATAGCACTCTTCAGATATAAATCAACCTCCTTTCCTTTTAATATCTCTTTCTCAGCTTCGTGAACTAGTTCTACGCCTACAGGCATGGGGAGAACCGTCTGTCCGTTTACTTTACCTTTCACCTGCACCATCACCAATACCAAATTAACTTTTACTTCTTTTACTTATAAAATGTAATAAATTTATTGAAACACATTAATTCGAAATCGCTATTAGAATTTACATTTACATTTAGTAAGTGCATACATATAACCTAAATTACCAATTTTTGTGACGTAACCGTCTCACTTTAGGATTAGATAGTTACATATTAATTACATCAGCTTTACTTACGTAACTTCCGTTCCTTATTTAATCTCGAAAAATTAATTAACAAACAAAAAAAATATTTTCAGTATTGCGTACCTCATAAACTGTGCTCTTCAGGTTGTGAATTTGTTTAAGTATATCTTGTGACACGACCAGCGGCCAGCCCTCGTGGTTCAGAGGGTTGGACAGCAGCGGCACAAACACCTCGTCTACCAGTGACGCCAGCTCGTCTATCAATCTGGGTGCTAAGTCACCTAGATCCAAACAAATTGTCTCGATTTCATTACCAATCGAGAAACCCTATCCTTGAACTGATTTCTAGAATATCCGTTCTTTTATATATCTGATAATTCTGAAAGACTTACCAAAAATAACCATATCAGCACAATTCTCCTTGGGGACGACATCAGGCTTCTTTTTAATGTAATATACCGCTTTATTCTTTAGACAACAAGGGAAAGAGATGACTGGAACAAGCTGGGCTGCGTGAGTCAAAACAACGACCAAAAGCAAAGGGAAGGGCTTATCTACGAATTCTTTTAGTATACTTCTGTGCTCTTCTACGCTTACGAGCCTCATCCATTTCTCTGGCTTGAGTTTGAGCGACTTTACAGCGTAAGAGCCGATGAAATCGAAGCGAGGGTCTTGGTTGGACGACGATGGACCTGGCTGGTCCATTGCGACTAAAAAGAAACTTATTTCAACATCTTGACGAGGCTATCAGTATTACTGGCTCTTTGTTCGACTGCAGAAGAAGTATTGAAAGACGAAGAAATGGTAAAGGCTTGGAAAATAGCAAGTCACGCAAGTCGAACGCGATGTCATTACGAAACGACTTCTCCTTTGTAACGAGCTATAAACTTTACGAAAATAGACTACCATGTACGATGTGCAGAAAAATATTTTAGTAGTCTTTTAATTCGTAAGTGGGAAACTGCATTATAATCCAGCTCTATTGTATATCTATAAATCTATTGCTGTTAATTGACATATTTATTACTATCAGTGATATCGCAGGAGTCTTAAATTTTTGTAATTAAGATCTAACAATCTGTAACTTTTTCAAATTACATAAGGTCTGATAATGTGTAACTTTCTCAGTGGTGAGAAAAATACAAAAATAAGTGTTAATAATTGATCTCATTGGTGTTCCCGCTGCTCGTTTGCCTCTTTGTTAAAAAAAATCTTATTGTTGTCATACTTTATTGTTTGACTCTTTTGTAGACCGTACTGGTAAGCAGAAGTAAAGCAGTGCCAGGCAAAAGGCGCGCCACCCCGCGACCGCGTGACGCCCAGACGACACTCGCACGACGTCGCGAATAAGGTCAACCCACGTTATGCCCTTTGGCGCAAAATACATGCGACAGCGATTATAAGAAAAAATTAAAATTATTCGTATAAAGAACATTATCGTAGTGAAAGTGTTTCAGTTCACAGCATTGACCACCATTATCAGTAAACCACGAAATGAAGTAAAAAGAAATAACAAAGTCGAGGCTTGCACACATTTGTGAATACGTAAAGTTTAAGATGAAAAAAAAAATCGTAACTTTGCAGCTTCAAAGGTAATTTTTATAATTAATAAAAACAACAGGGGACTACCCAAAGTACTTTTCGATTGGCGATATCGCTCATCGAATCGACAAAAATGTATGAAACTGACATTGACATTCTATAAGTAACGTGTGAACTATATCGAACATGATTGTCAGTTCCATATATTTTTGAGGATCGCTATCGAATCGCTTAGTAGAGTGTATTTTAGGTAAACCACTGGTCAGTGATAGCCGCATGCTAAATGATGCTTTTTTCGTCGTATAAAATTAATTATTATATTAAGTGCTGGTCTTTTCTTCGTCAGGTAAATAAATTCTTATGTCTTGGTTCAACATCAAGAAAAATGTTTAATTCGATTACATAACTTACAAACCATAAAATGTCTTTTTATTTACTGTTTCAGTTTACCGTTGAACTATAATAATATTTCGTAGATTAAAATTATTATGGTCACAAGGTTCTCTTATTTCAATTAACGTTTAGAGATAAACAATTTCTTCTTAGTATTAAAATATATATGAAAAAAATGATTTTATTTTGTTATTATTCTAGCAAAGCAATCATATTTTATGAACTAGACTAGGAATAAGGCTACTACTAATAAAAGGATAACTAATTCTCAGGCTAATTTGTTTCGTAGAGAAATATTACTTTAGCAAATAATGGTAATTATTATTTCTATTTTTATTATTTTATTACTTACATTTCATGCAACCTCTATTGTTGTAACTAGGAAATAAAATGGAGATGATCAGAATAAATACGCCAGATATTTTTATAATACATTTATTGATAATGACAGCGATGTTCGACTGAATTCCGCTACTTGGCAAAAATATTTCCACTAGAAGTGAACTATTTTTGTATTAAATTTTTAAAATCTCTTTATTCATGCTTATGTTTACAATAATGAAGTTCCAACCATCTACAGCTACGGAGTAGCCGCCTAGTCTAAGTTCGCTATCACATTAAATAATTTAAAATACATTATATTTTGTGATTCAAACTTGTATTTGCACAGTTAAAACAATGGGCAATTTAATATAACAATTCATTCTAAGTCGGAATACGGTTAAAATTAAAATACGCACAGGTAAGCTCATTTAAATTGAAATGACTGCAATAAATATAAAAGTACAATAATACAGCTACACGATTATAAAATTATATAATAAAACAAATAATTTCATTTACCTAAAAAACTAAACATTTTAAAACAAAAGCACAGCACATGTTCAGCTTAATTTCTAAAAATAAAAATTAGGAGCTACAAGAGGCTGCTTTAAGGTCACTATTTACCTAAACCTAGGAGCCCTAGTGCTTATTCCGCCACGAACCAGCCTTCCGCCGAACTAACAGACTCTCAACATCGCTTCGCCAAACATTGATTGAAAACGAGATCAAGCAAAGTTACACAAATAAAAAAGTAAAGTAAGCAAAGGATCTGTTTGTTTTTTCTATTTGAAAATTAATATTATCGTCGAAAGATAAAGAGGATTTTGTTATTGATGTTTTAGTAAAGTTCTTTTAGTAATGTTGGTGCGGAGAGTTTGTTCCTCCGGCGTCGTGTCCTCACTATAGCTACTGGACAAAAGCACATCGAGAATTTCAAAGACACATTCTACTATTAATTTTGATAACTTTCAATACTTCAATATTTTCTTTACATTCGACAATTTGAGCTTTACTCGTCGAGTCCTAGAGGCCGGCTTATCGATATAGTTTTCATTTCAATATAATTCAAATGCAAAAAACGAATGTAATTTCCAAACATCGTCTATAAAAATCTAACTTACGATCGAAAATTATTTCTATCGAATGTCTGTTCGTTACAAATGCAAGATATTACAAAAAAACAAATACAATATGGAATGTTTAAGTACCAAAGTCGAAGCACGCGATGTCGTGTGATGTGAAGCTTGCGAGATATCAACGAACGAGGAAGTCCCCGAGTGCGTTACAATCTGATATATAATTTCGTGATAAACTTCAAAGTTTACGAGAAATGTCTTAATATTAAAATGTTAATATACAATATAGTGTACAATGTAGGCAAGTGGCGGGCTAAGATGAACGCACGAGTGAAACCCTTACAAATATTAGATAAAGAGGCGTTTTATCTATTCACGTGTACTCATTTAATGTACTTAGGTACGATTACTTGACTAAGAGGATGGAATATACATTAGGTGAGCTGGGCCGGGGTGCGGCACACGTCTACCTCCCGCGGGGTACGATTCCCCTCTTATTGTTCGAATGTGGATGGAGACAAATCGAGGACAAGATAAATGGATGCATTTAATATACACCGTGCCTGAACACGAACTACAAACATTTTTTTTTTGTATATATTTTATTTTACATCTCAAAACTTCTACACAACCTAATCGTTATAAATTCGGAGCGCAAGTAACAAGCGATAATCGTTTATGAATTTTAAGTACGATAGAAAAAATATTTTTCAAATAAAGATTGAGCAGGCAGTAAAATTAGGCAGTAATGTCGAGACTTGAAATGGTCCGTGTGTTAACCGCGTGCGCTTGTCACTTGCGCGGGGCTGCGGGGCCGGAGCGGGTCCGGCGCGGGTCCGGTGCGGGTCCGGCGCGGGTCCGGTGCGGGTCTGGCGCGGGGAATCATGTGACATGTATGTACTAAGTACCAAAAGTCTTTTATCAGGACGAAGATGTGAATTTGGACGATTATTTATTGTTATTATTTAAAATCAAAAGGAGCGTTTCAGGGACGGGCGTCGCTTTAAAATACTACAAATACAAAAGTCAATTTATCGACTTCATCCCGTGGCAAGAAATTATCACATCGGACAGGCAAAGATTACACTAAAATACAAGCTGAGCAATTTGGACAACATATAAGTACAGTATGATTTCAAATAATTATAAATTAAAATTATCAAATAGGTTCGGAAAGGACATTATGTTTTTTAAACGTAATCGAGCGAGATCAGATGATTTTATAACCACATTATTACCATTTCTGTCGTATAAAGTAAAATAAAAATGATATATTTGTATTAAATTAATACAATACGAACATATTACTATTGATATAATAATTTATCGTAACATCTACAAACTATACAATAAAAAAACACTACGAAAACCGTCAAATTTCATCACCAAAAAAATTAATTAACTCTAAATAACACACAAAGATTCACATATTTACATCGAAATTAATAATAAAAATTAAATCACATGTTTTATTAAAAAAAAGTCATTCCTATATACACAATTACATCTAACGGTCAATGAATAGAATTATGAAAAATAATACAATAAAATAATTAATGCAACACTAAGTACTCGTGCGCCATAACATGATAACCGACTCGTGTGACGTCAGAGGAAAACATTCACCATTCAGTTCTCAAGTACCATGTTATGGTACACGGGTAGTATTCGTGTGGTCGAAAAATGCGTTAAAACGTCCCACCGTCGTATATCTATTGAAAACATTCAACAAACACGAGAAGGTCAGTTTCCTATAACAAAACTAATTCGATATAATGGACAATAATTGAAATAAATTACAAAATTAAGGCATATATTGCTTCGCCCACAAGAGTTACGACTACGTAATAAACATCGTGGGATTTTATATAACAATATATCGTTTAATACATTTAAAATTAAATCGATTAAATTTCATAGTCAAGTATTACATAATATTATGTAATATTTCATTTGCATATAAAACCTCACGGCAAATTAAACGGTTAATATAATAAGCACCATAACGCGTAAAGTGTGCAAACAAAGTGAGGGGTTGGAGGGATATGGAGAGTCGTGATTGTGGACGTTCCTGATTGTTGGCTACCGACTGCAGAAAGCCGAGTACCGACAGCCGACTGCAGACCGTAGACCACGGACTGCCGACTGTAGACAGCCAACTGCAGACTGTAGACCACGGACTGCCGACTGTAGACAGCCAACTGCAGACTGTAGACCACGGACTGCCGACTATAGACAGCCAACTGCAGACCACGGACTGCCGACTGTAGACAGCCGACTGCGGACTGCAGACCACGGACTGCCGGCTGTAGACAGCCAACTGCAGACCACGGACTGCCGACTGTAGACAGCCGACTACGGACTGCAGGCGTCCCACAGCCAACTTCGGACTGTCGGCTGATGTTTATTTACTCCGCGTCTTGGTGCCGAGTACATTTATGCTGTCGCCGCGACTCCGCGACCGATGCAGATTGTTCACACTCTCACCTAATATACAAGAAATTATATTTTAAAATTAAAAATTACGCCATCTACAACTAAAGAAATAACAAAAAGATCTATATCATAGAAATTTTGTGTTTTTAAGTTGAATTAAACTAAAACCTTTATCAAAAGTAGCTGTCGCTTGCGACTCGTCCTTTCGGAATTATGAAATACGAGTATAACCTATGTTACTGGGGGATAATGGAGCTTTCTAACACTGAATGAACTTTCGGTACCAGCCTAGTAGTTTTTGAGTTATTTCAATACTTTCCTCTTTATAATCTAGGTTACATACTCTTGTAGTGTGCGCGGCGCAGCTCGGCGTCGCGGTAGGCGCGCGCGCTGCGGCCGCGCCGGTCCTGCGCCAGCTTGTCGGGCCGCACGAAGATGCCGTGCCGCGCGCGGCACGTGAAGTACCGCGTGCCGCCCACCGACCCATCATTCTTACCTATAATAAACAAAAATGTTACTGATATAATTTACAAAAAAATTACTACTTATCGTCTGAATTACACAAAAATAGCAAAGAAATCTGTGTATCCTTAAGGCTTCATGAGGCCGTGTTCGGAAAGAAACGGAAATTTTGCTTCGGCTTATTAATAACCAATCTTTCAAACTGAACGTTCATTTTACTTTCGTAAATTAGGCTACTAAGGGTTAAGTCTGTTTTTTTCTCGAAATCGGTCTAAAAAAACTGTAAGACGAATAGAATGAATTTTGAAAACTTGTCAACTGAACACATATAGGTATGAAGTTAACGTACCAATGGGCGCATCGAGTTCTACCCCGACCCAGAGTCCGTGGGCGAAGTGCGTGGGCCCCACGTAGGCGACGACGCCCGTGCCCGCGCTCAGCCGCAGCTGCACGCTCTCGCCCAGCGACAGCCACTCCGGCGCACTGTACGTCTTACCGCTCTCCGCGCACTCATCTGCAAAACACACAAGTATGAGGAACAGAGGAAATTAAAAATAGCGCTTGAATGCTTAAGATTATCACTGCATTGTGTCCATTCGAGTAAAAATAGCCAAATTCTTTTCATAACCCTACGGCTTCATTACACCGATGTCACACAAAAATAGCCTAACGCCGAGACAAAATATCCGTTTTTATCGCGAACTCGGTCTAATGAAGCCATAGGGTAAAATTCAGTCCGGGGTACGTGCCCTGATTGGCAGTTTCAGGCGGCGCAACATTCACTTTTTTAATTTTATTTGTTATCGACGAATCAACAACTCATTATTCAACTGACTTTCACGATAGAATAAACAATAGTACATCAGACACGATTATCCGACATTAGCCGAAGTTATAATGGTAATAGCAAAGATATATTATACTATAGATGGAACACTCGATACCTAAAAGTGAGGCATTTTCTTTGACCTCCGGAGGT
>QDHC01001532.1:500608-525419 GCA_013186455.1 Papilio dardanus tibullus | reverse complement strand
AAGCGAAATGTTTGTACGAAATTCGCCGTATTACAGCTTTAATTGGAAATACCGGCGTCAGGCCAGCACGCTGACCGTGGCCGAGATACGAGCAATGCACCACCAATGTGGAATAAAAATTATTATTATAAATTATGCAGAATATAGCACAATTAAAATAACTCTTAATTTAATAAAGCACATTGATATTAAAAGAAAAAAGGATTAAAAAGAAACGCGGGACAATGTCATTATTATTGTTGTATTTGTTCGGGTTCATTGCAATACTTTTAACCTTGAAAGACGCGACAGGTCTTACGCGTACCGTTTAACAGTATCGTAGGATTATCAGGATTAGTTACCCACGCGGGTAACAAGATTGCCAATGATATTAAATGACACTACACTATTACAAATTTTTACTTTAGCATTAGTAGTAGTCCTGTTATTTACCAAAATACTTACGTCTCCCCTTTTTTCAGCTGAACTGAACGTGAAGACATGAGTATATTTTGAAGGCAGTGTAAAATATTTTATTAACCTTACAAATGTTTAGTACATCGCCGCTTGCGTAACTGACAACAATACATAGCGCAGTGAGATGACACTAGTGGTGATATCTTCTTTTATCTACTTCATGGTCAGCATTCAGAGATAATGCTTATGGTGTGCAGTAAATACAAATATTTACGCAATGTTAACTATATTATATTGTTTCTGGGTCCAAAGATTTGGTACTATCCTATGCCTCGGTACCTAGTTACGTTTTGTAAACCTCAGGACTAAACTTGATGACTTCTTATTTGTACCTGAAACAAAACAAAAATTATAATTAGAAATACATACACTTCATTGCTTCAAATCATAAGTAGAGCTACCTCTATTTACAAAAGGACCGTTTTCACAAGTCTAGCTATGCAAGGCAAGGCATTTTATAAGTGGATGATAATGTGGTAACAATAGTTCCAAATAAAGAGGAAGATGAGTGCAGTCATGACGTGGGCCGCGTTAAATATCGCCTTGCAATGCACTATGCACATTTTTATCATCGGAAGTTCGTCGCGGGTGAAGTTCCTATTCTAGCGTACTGCATTGTGAATTCGCGTAACCCGCTCTTTGTGGCAGTTAATTACATGGCCACGCCTCTCCACGTTCCGTTTAAAAACAATGCGGCTAAATTTCATTCTCATTTTTTCCACGTCCCGGGTGAGCTAATTTGTAAAAGCATAGGACAGCTTGTACAGAACTCATTTTTCATCTTTAACAGTGTACCAACATTTTAGAACAGATTTTGTTTTAAAATCTTTTTTATTCATAACGCGAACTCCAAAAAAAAACGACTAGTAAGCCTAGTAATAAAGTGGCACCAAAATAGCTTTATTGTTTGAAATGAAGGCTTCTATAGCAAATATAATAAAACTAGGTTTCCCTCCATGACAAAATACAAACAGACATAAATAGCTCCAATAAAATTAGATTGAGTCAAATTGATATCATTGTCGTATTTATATTACACGTGGAATATCGATGATTCGTCGACGTTACAAACGTTTAATCGATTCAACGACAAGGAATATTCCGCGTAGACGGCACGTTATCTAATCGAGTCGGTATCTGTGGTGACTGTCACAAACACTACTAATACAATACCAGTCGAAGACTCGAATCGCACCTGTCAAGACGTTAATAGAATGTGTTTATAAAATGTTATATTATTGGCAATATTTTTGAAATTGTAAAATGTTGGTAGCATTGATGACTACGAATATTATAACAAAATAATTGTTAGTCATACCTTAGCTAATAAAATTACCTGACCTTGCATAATTTTGCTTAGACCCAAGGTCACAAACAACTTTTCAGGTTTTTTCCATCTACTATGTTCTGTCTACAAAAATGTTCTATAAACAAAGGGCTATGATTAACGATCAGCTTCACGGAAAACTACAATTAGCATACTTCGAAGTCAGTTCAATAAACGTAGGACAATGAGTCGGAATCAAATATTAACACATGGAAATTAAGTCAAATTAGTAGCAAGGCCATATACTACTCGTATGAATGAAATTGCCTTATCGCGAGGTCGAAACGTTGCGAAGGTTGGCTTTTGAATAATTGAAGAATAGATATGTGCCGTTATCACCTTGGAAAAAAGCATGGTCTGAAGAAATTGTTATAATAGAAATACGAAGTAAGTCTGACGCATTTTACTTGTTAACTTGATTACTGTTTACCAAAATAATAAACCTCAAGACTAAAAAATGGCATATAGCTCAAACACTTCTCGAAGAGTAAAATATTAGTGTTTAACTCTTATTTCATAACGGTATGACCTTCCCATTTCGAGTGCGAATTAATCTATAAATCAATACAAGAGCTGTTATCGTTTGTAATATCTTTGTATCCAATAAATATTTTAATGAGATATCCAACGATAAAGCTACTGTAATAATAATTTTAATAAGGCGACTAGACGCATTGTTACCATGTCTAGACAAGGGTCAATATGTAAACATCCTGAAGGACTCTATTTATGTTTAACACTACATAAAATCCACTTCAGTGGAACTATTACACAAACCGACCTCTTTACTGCAATGATGGCGAAATCGTGGTCTTATTTCCCGACATATGGAAGCTTAACATACCACGGCAGTGTGCAATAAAATCTACTCAGTTACATTTTAAAATCGCGTTTAATTTGGAGAATAAGCCCAGTAAAGATTAAAATAGTTTATTGAATATTCTAACTACTGTAAAAGTTCTTAAAAGACTGCATGTTTATCAACGAAAGAAATACAATAAATAAATAGAAAAACATTGCAATTTTTCCTTCAGCTCTCATAGGATTAAAAGTTATCTAAAGCTTATAAGTCTTGAATCTAATTTCGTCGGCAATAGATAGCTTCTGAAAGCATCAAACGAAGTTACGTAGAAATTAGAAATACTGTTGTACGGGTAATTTACCGCAAATCGGATAAGTATCAAACTTTCTTATCTCAACTTGAATTTTCTCAATTTTGACTTTCAGGACAATTCCAAAAGTTTTGGTAAAACTGCCTTTTGTAATTCGATAAAAGTAAACGTTGTTTTCTAAGTCCACACAAAATAGCTACATACAAGTACAAAGCGTTCTATTATACAATAATAAGCTAGAAGTCAGCTATAATGAACATTGAAAACACTTAAAATAATAAAGTCGTATTAATTTTAATCATTTGAACCGAACGCGAAGTTTATATTTTACATAGAAATAATAAAACATGGCAATGGTGGATACTCTCCCCAAAAAATGTGTTCCTCTTTAGTAAATGACTAAAAGGAAATTTCGTATAATTTTACAGCGTGCCCTCGGAGGGTGCGGCCTGAACAGAGCGCATGGGTCGGCATTAGGTCGGCGGTGGGTCGGCTAAGGGTCTGTATGTGGCGATGGCGAGACATTGTAATGTAATGTAACGTCGAACACGGCGCGCCGCCCAAGGGGAAAACTAACGGTGCTTTTAATGCTTATTATACAGTACCTATATCAATTTACTAACAAATGTAAACTTTAAAAGCGCACTTTGAAAACATCATATTTTACATTCTACATGAAAAAAGCTAAAAACCATAGTCTAGTATTATTGCATGAAAGTGCCTTCAATAAAAGTAAAGAGAAATACTAATTACTTCTCAAGAATCTACTAGATGAGTGAAATAACACATGTATATGAGCCGGTGGCGGTGAGTGAATGAGTCATTAAGTCCCAAACAGCCAATATGATGGACAACAAATACGGTGGCGCAGTATGGCGGGGCCGTCGTCCCCGGGCGCGGTCGCTCCCTAATGAAAGTCAAACATGCAAGCTCCCCGCCCCGCCCTGCTAGCTTGTTATTAATATTGTTGTATCTTCTCTAGTTTTATATATCTCTACCGTGTTCGTCTAATAAAAACAACACCTAATAAATATTGTTGAGGATAAAAATAACAATAGTTATCCACAAACATAACGCAAACAAAATACCTACACAACCCCCGGCGCGACTCCATTCTCTATTAGTCTGGGCAAAACGTGAGGGATACATTGAGGCTCGCGGTGCGGGCTACAGTTAAATAAATAAGTAGCGTTCTGTGCGGACGACCTTCACCATCTGCGTCCGCTCCCGAAATAGAACCGACACGAGACTGCGACCACGTACCGGACTAACCTCCGACGAAACAACTTGAAAAGGGGATTAAAACGTGCTTAAAAGTCACTTAAAGAATGAAGGTACCTGATATTTGCTTATTTTGCAGTTTTAAAGCCTTTTTCATTGCCAACTTAAAATTTAAATTTTTGTTGAAATATAAAAAACATAAACAGATAACTTTAACTTTTAACTATATAAGATGGAACGTTTTACCAGAATAGAACACGTAAAGAAAAATATCGTTATAAATGCTCTATTTGGAATAAGATTTAAATTAGAGTCCGGCAAAAAAACGCCAGCCAGTCCCCGTAACTCTGTAATCTAGTTTCGCTCACTGAAGCCGCAATTGACTTCCCCGTCGTAGAAAATAAATAACTTAATGTTAAATCCCATTGCCTTGAGCAAAATTGTACTAAAACGAGCAATATTTTTTTCAACATTCCTTTCTCAGACAAGAAGCTTTTATAAAATCGGCGTTTTATAGGCTGTAAAAACCTCAACAAAAACCTTTCACGTTTACCGGGATTAGCGCGGATCTTGAAAAGGGTCCGTTTTATCAATGAACAGTTTAAATGTAAGCAAATAAACAATGACTTTGAATAAGATTAGATTATAAATGCTCAAAATGTTCTCATCAGTAACCTCGTTTTCACGGAAAATTACTGTTGATAATTGAACACTGTTTTATATCGTCTGGAGATATTCCCGCATAGTTTAAAAACAGCGAGTTACGAGACTTTCTTTGAAAACGGTCCGGAATTGCGTAGGCCAATACTGTAAGTCATTCATAAGCTTGTAAACGCCCCCTGGGGCTTTACTGTCGAACTAACCTTTCGCTCTCTTAGAAACTTGGAAATTCCATTTGGGAACTGTACGTGCGGACGCTTCTTAATGCCCCTTATTCCAGACGCTCTACAATTTAAAGAGAATTCTTACAAACTTATCAAGAGTAAAATCCGTATACAATAGAAAGGCACACAGTCAAATCGAATTCCTGTCAATTCTAATTTAACATGTATGGGATACAAAAGACTCGGTACAATACGATTTCTTTAGTTCGCTTTACACTAAAACGGTTACAACTATTTTATCGATAAGTGAAATTGTCCTTGAAATATAAATAGCAAATAAACTGTACTACGTTTTTATCGTACGCTATTGTGTAAGACAATAAGATCAATTGGCTGAAGCGGCTCAGCGTCCACAAGAAGCCATTACAATGCTCTTAGCCTTGAGACTGAGATCTGCGGAAGTCTTCCCTCGCGTCGCTCCGAGAACAATAACAGTATCGCCATTCTTCGGACACGTACTACGTTGAACACGTGTATCCATTGTAGTATTACGGGACGAAGGAAATCTCATTGTGAACTTCTCGGGTCAGCAACTAAGTTACATTCCTTCGTTAACACAATACAAGCGTGCGAATGGAAACGCGTCATTATGATAGCGGTCAGAAAGGGACCGCTAACTCAGCTTTAGCGCGTAGGCGGACTAACAATTCTGGATTCAGGGAGCGGCTACACGCTAATGCAACGAAAAGCGTTTTTTCATTTAAATGGAACGATCAATATGCTAATAGAAAGGACCACCAGAGTATGAAGTTTTAGTAGATATTAGACAAAAAAATATTATAATGAATAATACATAAAGGGATAGGAAGATGTAACGAATTCAGAATGTTACGATTCTGCGACTTTATAATAAAAAAAAGTTTAAATATACCATTTGATTTATTACAAAGATTAGTAATTACAAGATACTTAAACAATAAGTTACTGCAATAATAAATGTAAACCAGCGAGACCGTACCATAAATCAAATGTAATTTCACAATAGTGCGTGGATCGTAAAAGGCTGTAGGTAAGCACTAAGCCACGTGCCGATCGCTTAGGTTTCGCCAGCATCTAAGATCCATTGCGCAACCAGACGCCTCCCACGTGGCTTCGAATACTTACTATGATTCACCAATTGACCCGGTTAATGGTGGTAATTTAGAGAAAATCCCAAGATCATACGCCACTGACGTTGTTGATCTTATTGGTTCTTCTCTCAACTCTTTAATCATCGCAGAAATTACAATTAGTAAGAGTTTTGAATAGAAAATTGTTATTTGTATATCTAATTGTGATACAGTGTTTAGTACGTTTTCGTTAGGTTTAATAAAAGAGATGCTTATGTATAGGTCAATTATTTTCTTTGATAATTTAAATGTTTAGTACCTACTTCCGTTATTGCTCTGATATATCAATAGAGTATAGAAAGTTACGATATTAAGGTATCATACAGATGATTCAGTGGACGTGTTCTTAGAACATTTACTTTCCATTAACGTGAGTTCTCGCTAGTCTATTTCAGGTATACCCGTGGCTGCATTAACATAGAGCTGAATCAACACCAGCTCCCACACGTGAACGGCAACGTAGTCAAGAGCAATTACCAAGAATGGTATCGATATGAGGAAAATAACAGTGATTACTTACCATGTTCACCTCATTAGTTCCATTTCACTGCCAGACTTGGTTTGCTAGGTAGGAATTATTGCTATGGAGACATTTTTAAGGTCTTTCAAGACTTACCTGGAAAGTAAACTTTCCAAAACAAAAAATAGACTAGTCTATTATCTGAATAAAAACCTAAACACAAAAGATAACATTTATAAACATCTTTGTTTGATAGATATATTATCATCATTACGGCTAGATAAGGTACTCTACATTGCCTCGGTACATTCTCAGACGAGGTGGGCTTCCCGTAAATCACTTATCTCGTATCGATCCGAAAACAACGCCGCTGATAATTAAACTCGAGTATTTAATCTTATCCACCGTACACGAATTGAAAACTAACCTGTTTTACTTGTAGTAAAGTTACTAGAAATCTATCTGGATATCAACAAAAATTACAGTTCAAAGATAGATACATACACTTTGCGATACAATCATGTAAAACTATTATAAGTAAACTTTCCTACGACTCCATCGTAGTATCCTAATCATCTCAAATACCGTGAATCAAATCTATAAAGTTAATAAGGGATATTTTTTGGATAGAATTCTCTCGTTTGGCCATCACTGAAATTGGATAGTACGTATTACGTACGTATTAGTGTCAATAAAGTATGATAGCCGTATAAATATTTATCGAAAACACGAACGGAAAGGAACCGGTTCTCTGTGAAGACGTGCTCTTTTAATTGAACGGACTCTCGTTACTTTAGGTAGAACTTTAGTTCAATACATTGCAATACAATTTTTCATCAGCCGAAACGAACACGTGGAAACTTCATCCCACGGCTATTACAGAAGAATTCATTCAGAGTGAAATAAACAATCAAATATTTTATTCAATGCTGTTTCATCAAGCATATCTATGTTTACAAACGACATGACACGGCGGTACTCGTGTCAACCGATACACAACGAAGGGGTTTATTTGTTAAAAGAATAATCAACCCATTTAATTAATGCGTTACATGCACAATAAACGTGAGATTCCTTTATATTCTTATGCTAATAAAAGGCGAATAATAGTGGCTGCTGAGCAAATTTCCATTAAGCAATTTATTTTATCTTTTACAAGACTTATTATCTTTTAAATGGGCAATTGCAATTTTTCAAATAAGATCTGGTTAATGACCTGCACTAGATTGTAATTTATTCATTCGAGAGCAAGGCTATAAAACATACAACCTGGAGTGGCCGGTTTTTTAGATATACGTCAATGTTCAGAATAATTTAACAATAGAAATTCGTTACCTATACATATGTTTAAAACCTTGCATATTATTTTACATCGTTATATTATGGTAAGTAACGCCCATGTCGTGCATCTTTTTAATAAAAAGAGCTTTAATTCCTATGGAACTCCTTTAGTGACGATTCAATGTCTTTGTGTAGTAGTTATACTTCAGCTTCTAATTCTAAGTAAATACATTACTATGATAAACAGATTTAATCTATTACATCTCGTAGAATATGTCCTTTTATAGAATGGACCAGTCGCAGTGCAGCAAACCACAAACGCTGGTTAACCACGGAATGGAATCCGTAAAGAAAAGTGAACCGCAACGATTCCCGTCCCTTGTCAAGAACAGAGAAATATGTAAACCTATCTAAGTAGAAAAGATAACTGGGATTAACAACATATATGATAACTTACGTTCTTACAGTGAAGTAGCTAAATAAGTTATTTTTTTACATTGAACGTAAACGAAGTAACATAGACGTATTATGTAAAATGATTGCAATTAACGAGCAAATTTCACGAACAAAATTGGATAGCTAATAAATTGCAATGCTTTCACAAGCGGTAAATAATTAGCTCTTGGTTTATTTTAATTGTATGCAGAACGTTTTTGTCAATAAATATTTACGAATAGAATAATGCGTTCTATACGAATGAAATATCATATCTACATTTTAATTCCAATCGTTTTATTAAAAGGATACAATATTGCAGACAAACTACAGTTTGCTGTAAGCCTTTTGTGTACTTAAACTTTTCATTTCGCGAATAGATTCTTGTTTCTTTTAATCCATTCAACAAAATCCCGTCTCGCTCAGGCGACTGATGCTTTGCCTCCTTTGTTGCTAACCATTCCCTTTTAAACGACTCCTGAACATAAACGTAGTGTCGTCTTTGTAATTTTATTGCATCTAAATGGGCAAACTTCAACAAACTCAATTAAATGATGGTAATTGCTATCGAGCCGTTTCTATTACAAAATAACTGCCCTAAACTGTGGTCTATGTTTACCCCAACCTTAGTGGGTTCATGGCAATCATATTAATTTCATTTCCATTCATATTTCTCATTGTTACCCACGCCAATAGCTTTAATTATCTAATGTTAAACCATTTAGGAAATTATTCATTAACTCTAATAGAGAAAATTTGATAACCATTGGACATATTGCTTGGTGACAAACTCAAAGTAATTTGTAAAGCAACTGGATACCCAGATAAGATAGTGTAAATTTAACTTCATAACTAAGGTGTTCTGGTTCTAAACTCTTGGCCTGGTACTCTACGTTATCTTAGGCCACTCAACTAATACAACGTAGTCTTGAAGGACTTAGGAAAGACAAAGACGCTCAGGTAAGACAAGCGATAGCAACATCTATTGTTAAAGAAAAAACCGTAACCTAGATACCAGGACCAGGAAGAGATTTTTACTTTGTTATTTTTTTATTAAGGAAACGGGCGAAGGAATGGTAGTTTGCCGATAGACTCAAAATCCAAAAAGACAAAGTCGTATAAATAAGGAAAACATCATTTTCCTAAACGAGTTTATAAATACTTTGCTAAATGCTTAAGCTTTATTTCAACTGGACTCTACAATAAAAAGCTTTCTTTCCTCAATTTTCAATAAAAGCTTTTCTTTGTGAAATTCAAATGACAATCTTGATACCAAAAATACTTTGCAATAAATAATTCCTAGTATTTCTATACGAAGAGTTTAAAAATGTTTGGGTCTTACCTTTTATATATTCTTTTGAAAGACTGTAATTCCATTACTTTAATTCGATACGACGCGATGAAAGTGAGATGAAAGGGGTCGTTTAACTTGTAAACATTTCGCTGATTGGCGCTGCGTGTAACGAGTCGGGAGATAAGGGGAAAGGTAAGGCGAGGCTAAATATTTACATGTTATATCACAACAATTATCAAACGTGAGAGCAAACAAAATAACACAAGTTCGCGCTACGAACTGGACGTGTTTGCAATATAAGGTAAAATGTGAGGACGACTTATTTTACATTTTCAAATTGCCAATTAATGAAAATTGATTGAAATGCCATAAGCTTCATTTTCTTTTCACAGGCAAAACTAATTAATTACTTTAAATTAATAACGTCAAAAGATTGGCAGTTTTAAGTTTAATTACCAAAAACTAATTAACTTGATAGTAAAATACGTTAATTATGAAAGCTGAAATACATTTTAAATTTAATATTGACAATTATAAAAGTATACCAACACATTAATTGCTAACCGCAATTGCAGGGAGCCTGGAAAATAGTACAAATTACATTACGTTTATTAAATTTACATTAAAAATTATCATAATATAATTTCGACAAAGTTTGATGCAGAAACATTGTAATTCAGCAGGTATAACTCGAGAAACTATTCAAAGAAATAATTATTAGACATTTTATTTGCATCAAAAGATACATCTGACAAATGCTATTCCTTTACCTCTTTATTACAAACACAAGTAATTTAACATTAAGCATAGTAATAATGTTAATTTTAAGTACAAACTAACTGCTAAGTTTCAGCAACTGTAGGCGCAAGTTCGTGGATTAAGAGGCAGGTAGATAAGAAGTTTGTTGTAGTAACCTACTTATTAAACTGTTTTGCTTATTTTACCTCGTTTACGTATAAAATTTCACTAAATTATATAAAACTACGAACAGATTTTCTCGAGCTTGAAAGCTTTCGTCTTACGAAAAAAACGAAAGGATTTAAAGTAATTCTATTATTTTATTGGTTAACATCTATTACTATTAACAAAGTAATTACTATAACCCATTAATGATTTACATACGAGACTAGAAACACAATCAAGGTCGCTAAACACCTTTACTATGACAATGTCATGGGTGCTTATGTAACACATTGCATCCGACATCGTACACTTTAAATGCTATTATAAGGCTGCCTCACACGTAACGTGGATTGACGTAATCGGTGAACTAAATGGTGTATAAACATCAACCTTGACATTCAAATTGAAACACACAATATAGTTTTAGATTTACTATGCGATAGCTAAAGCATACGAAGAAAATTAATATGAAGTTAAATCTTGTAAAGCAATAGTGACTTTGTACACAATACAAAAGCCAGAATTGGAAAGAAACCAAAGAATTTCTGTATTTTCACTTTGAAAAAACACGAAAGGGTAACAAAAGAAAATCCATGACCTCCAGTTGAACGTCCTAGACACGGGCCTTGCTGTTTTTGGGTCAAGGACTATACTGCTACTTACTGTTATTATGTTTGATTACTAAGACAATTTAATAGGATACCAAAATTACAGCTTATTAATGTTAGTGAATTCGTATATAAAATTCCAGCTACTCTATTCAACGAGTCATCCGGGGAAAGTGGGGGACGGTGCAGTTTGTAATCCCCGTTCCAGACGAAGGGGAATATCAATAAAACAGAGATTTAGGGGATGAGAGTCTATCTGTACTGACATAGACGTATTCGTGTGGAAATGGATCGATATTGTACAAATTGGATATCCAATACCCAGCTAATAATTAATAGCAAAAGAAAAAAATACCCTTTAAGGATTTCGCTGGCATATCGAGTTATTGTTCTTATTTTTGAAACAATATTTTTGTTCATGACATTTATAGTTATAAGTACACCTAAACACGAGTTATACCTAATGTTAATCAAGCTATCTAGATAAATAAAGCAAAGCAATACATTTTCTACAGATTTCACGGCTCAAAGTAAAGTAATTTTCGTTGCTTAAAGGCTGCGAGCTGGCACGTTTGATCGATAACTTTAGCATATACGCATATATATAACATACATATACATACACATTAGTGCTATACAGCGTACACTCGAGCGTTCATACCTGTGTTTTTGCATCATATGATAAAGTAACGTCGGTTGATAAAAAAATGCGTCATTGACTACGTAACGCGTACTTTTCTACTAATTACCTAATACGTTATTACGTTTTGTGGTACAGCGATGTACTTTATTCTAATAGGTAGATGAATAATAAAACCTAGGAATCGGTAGAATACTGTAATAGTAAAATATTACATTTCTTAAGAAATAAGGATATCAAACAACTTTGATCATAACAAAACCATGACATCAACTTGGAGCGTATTCGTTTGACTTGGACGTCCCTTAAAGGAAATAAAAGGTGAGTAAGGCTAATGATCGGGAACGTTGTTCCGGTGATTGTGTTTATGCTGAGTCACCACTTCGAACCCGGGGCACACGCGCCGCGTCCGGTAGACAGAGAGCTGATACATCAACGGCAGGAGAATTATGAGCGAGACGTGAAAACGCGTTTCGCCGCTTTCACTGTACGATTTTTCTTATCTTAATTTCTGTAGCATATTACTTTATTCATCCGTTTACAGCGTTTTTTGTGTTAATACTGAGCAAGTTTTCTTCGACTTATCCAGTAACAAATCAAGTTTTCTTTATATCAATAATTTACTACATTGTAAGAATTTAAATTTCATTTACAAGGCTTACATCGACTATTTACAGATTTCATCGATTTCATAAGTGACATCACCACGATTGCAAATCTTTTATTTTCAACCTTTGAATATTAACCTTGATAAGCAGGTTTGGCTTATAAAGTCCAATAGATCAAATCATCGCTTGACAACCCGCTGTGTATTTTTTATCATACAAGAAAGAGAGTGTTATTCTTATCTTTAATGATACGTCTTTAATAATGCAGTTCTTCATAGGTTATTCACCTATATTAAGTACGCAATACATCTAAAAACTTGAGAACTTTAATAGTAATAGCGGCTATGTTTTCTGCAACTTCACGACTTCGTGTGTTTTTGTACATCTAAAAATATATTCAAAAAACACACGTAATGTTGTTTAAATCAACTAGTGACGTTTAAAAAAGTTGTCACATCACACATCTGTGTTTGTTTACCTTCCGCGCTAACGTCGGCATTAAACAGAGGCATTAGAAATAGACGAAAGGATAAATATTTGTACTGCTAGAGTCTTCTCGTAATCAACGTTAACAGATTCATAGACATGAATCGATTTGCATAAATACACTATTTCACGGAATATTTAACACTTTAAGTCCAATGAATTAACAATAAACCTCTACAATAAATTACCTAAGGACAGTAACGACTATTTTGGACCTGTATTAATTGTAGAATGTTTTTTGTTGATCCAACTTAAAGCTTTTTGTAAAAGAAAAACTTTATTTAGTAACTAAAAGTGCATTATAGCAGTGTTGAAGCTGCTCATTCCTTTTAGAGTACAACTTTGAATAGACTCGCTTTAAATTGCAAATCTGAGTATTCCGAGCAGAGTGATCTCACAAACTCTGAATGCCAAGTTGCTCCTTGTCTGAGGATTGTTATGGCGGTGGTAAGGTTGCAACACCAAAGCGGTTCGTTACTATAGCAGCTTCTATTACCATACAATAAATCAAAGTGTATAAATAGAGCGATGGTCGCTTTGTTTCTATTTGTTTTATAACCATCGAGTCACGCTACAATTATCCATCGTCACCGTTGACATTTAATTGTTTAGTTCAACAATTTGTTCTTTTATTTTAATAATATCTCACTTTACAGAAGCGTCGATGGAGAAAAATACACGTATTGAGCAAAGCTGTTATAATTTCTCAGTGAAATAGTAAATGCCAAAATGTCGTTGCAAAGAAATTACAATAAAACATAACACAAAACGCTGTTATGCGAAGCTGAGCGTTCAACGACTATTTAATATGCCAATAAATATCTAAAGAAGTATTCCTCCCGAGTAAGTACAACAATTTATATTGATTTATCACCACCAATTTGTGTCATGTTCGGCGGAGAGGCGGTCTGGACATGATGAATGGTATCAGTTTACTCATTGCATTGAGAAAAAATACTGTTTGAGAACTTTAATAACATAGATACAAAAAACTAGTTCAATGCACTGAATAAGAATGCAATCTAAAAGGCAATAGAAAACTGTTTACACAGCTTATTGAGTTTCTTGAAAAAGTTATAGTAAAATGTTTGTGACACAAAAACTTTATGTATCAATTTTCTTTTATTAAAATACTTTTGATATAAACCGCTAAACGCAACAAAGATCATAAAGACACAAGAAGATACAGTTAAAGGCAGTTTAAGTAAATCTTCGTACAAGTTAAGATAACAAATGAAAATACTAAAATTTGAGCAGCAAAGTCATCTCCAAAAACCTCGATGTCAAGTTTGATTTGAAGAGATTTCAATCAGCCAAAATGTTCGGTGTAACTGCAAAATCCTTTGGCAAAGATCGTAAAGTGAAACGACGGTGCGACAACGTGCAATATCGAGTCTGAACCGAAATGTTGAGAGCACTCGGCTGATGAGAAGGGACGTCCGCCCCAGACGACGGTCGGTAACTATTATGGACTTTGCCATCTGTATTCATATCTTTCAACCTTTTTACGCTATAAAACCTTCTTAGTCAGACTAGTAAGCGAATCTATTTCAGCTTGAATTTACTCATTTCAAATTCGTCTTAATTCTATTATGTTCAGGTTTAAAAGTTAATTCTCATACTACGCATCGATTTCCATAATTTTATTCATCTTTTATGCTTATTAAAAATCCTAACACAGAAACAATAACAAGCATTACATACCCGGAAGTTACGATAAAACCAAGTAAATCGCTATCAAAGATAACAGATAAAATACGTCTCGTAAACACAGAGACCGTTTTATAAGACGTTTGAAATTACACAGGACGCTAGTGAAAATAAACGAAAGAGATTTCTTTCTCGTAGAGCGGCAGAAAGCGAACATTTCTCGGTCAGCTCACGTTTGCCCTTTAATAATATTTCAACGTTTATAAGCAGCGCAAATAGCACTTTACCGTCGACGTACTACACATAAAATAAACTTTGGTGCAAGTCTTTCAACAACCTCTGAATTACACTCTGACGTTAAAAGACGAAAGTTGAATTAAATAAATGTAAGTTACGTTGAATTCTTTTTAGCTTTCCTTTAAATTAATTAAATTTTATTTTAGTAGACTTTGAAATGTTTTAGATATTTATATTAAAAGCTTTTTATTTGATTAGAAAACAGCTTTATCGGTAGTAACATGCGATAGCAGTCCAACATTATTAATATCGTAACTCGATGTGGTTATAAAAATATACCGACTTTATGATGATGAACATATTTTACGAATTTTCTACCATCTACTCCCCTGGATATGAGATACTATGCCCTCAATATGTCTGTTAAATAGCAACTACAGTCAAACCTCCATAAGCGAGAGTTATTGTCTGGCCCCGACGAGCTACCACCATAAGCGAGAAATGCGGATTACAGAGAAACCTCTATAAGCGAGACAAAGATCGTGGTCCCTTGGATTCTCGCTAATCCAGATTTGACTGTATTTTAGAGTATCTTATAGATATTTATCAGAACCTATAGTCCCGATATCCAGGGTGCCGGTTGTCTTTTGTTTCCTCCTGACATTAAAAGTCTACGTATATTAACAATACAGATGTTGAAATTATAATTTACGATAGAGACAGGGTCCGGTCGTTAGTATCAGTTACAAGATAGACGTAAACCAGCATCAAAACAAGGGTCGACTATTAATGAATCCTCAGACTCAATTTATAGCGGCGAAATGGAGATTTAAAGCCGTACGGCCCGGCCTATGTCAATTGGTTTAACGGTAACTAATCTATGAAGATTAAAATCAAAAGCTTTAATCCTGAATAAATATTTAGAACAAAGAAAATGATATTTTGAAAGCAATTTCATTTAAAATAGTGTTAAAAGAATATAAAATTGTCTGTAAGGACAGATGGATTGCCTGCTGAGAGCTTTCGCAGAAAATGTTTCTGAATATTTAATAGCGATAGAATCTACAGCACTTTTTAGTTCGAGTTTTACAAACATTGGTTAAAATAAACATTATTTGGGTTACCCAAAGTACATTCGCTACGAAGCGGTTCTAAAGCGAACGTCAAAGATGTATGAAACTGACAATGACATTGGATTATCATGTGCTTGGCAGGTGTGAGATACCAAACGTCATTGTTAGTTCCATATATTTTTGATAATTACTATCGAATCGCTTAGTAGAGAATGTACTTTGGTTAGCCCCCTGATTTTTATCTTGAAAAAATCACAATTTTCAAACCCCTGCTTCACCAGGTAAGCTTCGCTTAATATATTAAACAACTGAGTCTTGTAATAAAGATTATCTAATGTTACATAATCGTATCATGAATTGTAAAATATTTCAGTTTCAAAAGAGTTTTACGAGATAAAGGTTATTGCTTTCCCGCCTCGGATAAAAATCGTTTTACAAGTTGACTAAGCAATAAAGCGGCCAATAAGATTCTATTTGTTTTCTCAGCGATGTTTATCTGCCATCGCAATACGTAATCAGGTCCACGACCGACTCCTATTATTGTAGAGGTTATTGCCTTCTTTGACGAACATAACTTACTATTTGTTAAGAATAGAAAGGATATGTACAATAAGAACACAAAGGGTAAAAATATACATGCTTTTAACATTATACTTTATGTAAAGGGTTGATTGTAAAATCAATAGAATAAAAATTAACATAATCGCTTATAACTGTCAGGTTTTAACGGAGACTGTAGTCATTCTCAGTTTTTAACAGAACTTTTTTGACCGCAAATATGACGAGGGTCAACATAATTGCCATATCCCACTACCTTTATTGTAACTTTTCTCTACCCCAAACAGTACGAGTTGATAATAGTATTAAAATAAGGATTTAAATAACAAATTGCGAAATGTTAATTTGATTTTAGGTAAAATTATTAATGCTAAAAGTTTCGAGTTTGTGGTTTATTTCCAATATATTCTATGCATGTAATACATATTTGGCGGCACATTTTCCATTCGGTAGACTGTGGTTCATTACGCGGTCATTAATTAGAATTGCGGTGGTAGAGCACGCCAATATAGGTCGCATCCCTTTGTACGTTGTATGTCTTTGTTACCCTACACATGCCTGACTTTTCATATATTCATATGACAAAGCAAAATATACGTAGGGAATTTTATAAAAATTATTAAAAATGTTAACAAAACTAATCCTCGATGAATCATTTCAAAATCACTATTTATCTTTTATATCAAGTAAACAATAATTACTTTCCATACACTAGGTGCTTCTATAGACGTTCAAATAAAAGGAGGTCGTCAGCAAAGAGATTGTTGGGAGCGTTCAGAAAATCACGAACAGAATTATCAACTTTTTATTCTTAAGTTATTCTGCCAGCTACATTTTAATATCGACTGCTATAAACCAATTTATTTCTATTTACCGATATACCCCATTTAATTGTAAACACTAGCTGCCGCCCGCGATTCTGTTTGAGAGGAACTAACAAAAACAAGGTAAGTAAAGTTCCTATGCTTTAAATAGAATTTAATTAGCATCTATTTAGAATATAATTAATAATTTTAATTTAGATTTAATATTTCCAAGTCGAGTACTTTTCTAGTTTGTTTATTAATTAAAATTGAATGCTCGCAACTAAATAGATATTGACCTAAATAACTCGAGTACTTTTTAAAAGTCACGTCTAATATTTGCTCTTTTCTCTCATAGTACGATCCTGAAAAGTTAAAAGGTTACCCAGTGTCTCCTGCTATAACGTGGGTGCCTTCAAGAGTAGGGTGGACAGGAATTTAATAAGCTAGCACGTAACATCTTTTGACCACATCACCTATCCGGTAGGATCGTAGTCAAGCGCTAATGTATACCTTTTTTTTACGTGGGGAAATGCATTCCTATTTTTATAGGGGTAAAGATAGGTTATGTCGGGGTTGCACCGACCAAAACCCTGAGCTGTCACCAGAGCGTTAACGGGAAGTCACGTGGTCTCCCTGTGAACGCGGAATCATACCTTATAAAAAAACAACAGGGTTAATAATACCAGTGACTGAAATCGACTTCGCTGATAGACAAACGAAGTATAGGAGGCAATAAATACGCAAAATTTAACCTACTTTTTTAACAAAAAAAATGTCCCGCGTCATTTCCCGTCCCATAACTTGATACAATGAATGAACGAACGAAATACTTTGTCTTTTCACAAAAGAGGAAAATGAATGAGCGGGATAAAGGGCTTAGCATCCGTACATTTATAACTTCCAGATGATAGGTACTACTGGAATTACGAATTAATGGAAAATATGAACATTCGGATAGTACACATATTTATGTACTACGTATGCACAGTACAAGTAAGGAATATAATAAAAAAAATAACATCTACGACTTCATTAGACGGAGCTCTCGGTTAAAACGGAGTTTAACCTTTGGGGTAAGTCTGTTTTATCGCGAACTCGGTCTAATGAAACCGCAGGTTAAAGAAGAAAGGTGAATTACGAAATCATTTACCCTTTAGTCGTGCAATGTTATTCAAAATAGTTAAACCAAGCTATTGGTCGTTAAATAATTATTTTAATAAAAATGTATCAGTAATTTACACTAAGGGAGAGCTTAAATAACACACAGCTGTAATAGCACAGAAATTAAACACACAAATTTAAACATAATACATTTTTTTTTTACATAGATTAAACAATTACAATAAAACTAACTTAATCCAGTAGTGGCCGCACTAGGCAATGCTTGTGTCGCGGCCAGCTGAATGTGACAATTAGTGTGGAAACATATTTGAATTTAGTCAAGTGTACCGTGGCGTTTAATCTAGTCAAACACGTCGTGCGCTACACGGGCCACGGTTTCGACGCTCCTACAAACAACGCCGCTCTGCTCAGCATAATTAATCTCTCGAGACTCCAGCACACACTCGCTATCATATTTACATGTTAAGTTGCAAATTACGTCGTTTATTACATAAAATATTACTTCACTAAACACAACTTGACGTTAACGTTGAAAGTAATGTTAAGTTTAATTAATGTAGTATAGTTCGACCCCCGATGGGCTCTATTTTCCGCAACTCCACGACTAGCGCGTATTTTGCGTGACATCACACATATCTTTGATTTCCTTCGCCGTGCAGGTTGCATCACGATGTTTTCCTACACCGTAAGAGGTTTTAATCAACATCTATGTAGCTGGAGTTTAATAAAATATATAAAAAATGTCGTTATTTGCCTAATTGATCCCCGTTGTCTCATCCAATCAATGCCGGAGTAAACTTATTAGGCAATCCCGTCCGGTGCCGGATTCGACATTCGGACCAATTGTTCCGGTCGGCTGCTTCGTAATCTCATTACGTAAATACTAATGGTAGGTACGCTTAACCATTACTTAGCTCTGTTGACGAAACTCAATTACTGTAACACAGAAAATATTGCGAAATTAATAGTCATCAAAAATGTAAACCTTTGTTTTGCCTTTACAGCAAGTTATAGCGAATAAAGGTTACAACCTCAGAGTTTTAACAATAAACAATGGACGTAAGTACGCTAATAAGAAAGCAATATTATTTGCATATAATCAAGCGAACACTGCAACTAGAACGATAAGGGGTACGTTTTAATCCCGGAGCGCCTTCGCAACGGAAAGCAGCTCATTTTCAGTGCAATTTCACTATGAATAAAAGATTTTCTCCCTCATTGAAAGAGGAAAGTAAAAAGCGATGTGAAATAAAGCTGTAATATTCCTCGCAGTTGAATTGATTCCAGTCAAAGGAAAGGCGAAAAAATTCGCACCGAATAATAATACTTTATATTGAAACTTGTCCGGATTGATTTTAAATTTTGGACCGAAATTGTTTATTTACTCAGGAACTTTAGCATTACAATTTCGAAAAAAAGTCACGAGTCACAAGTCTGAAAGGACGTGACAATTAAAACTCCGAACTGTATTTACAAGAAGAGGCGACGTGAGAAAATAACTACCTACAAGAAAGACTATAATGTTTTAACAGAGAATGTTTACAGAGGCGCGCACTAGTAAACGTACTAAGGAAAATAATTATTTTGCTATTTATTTTAAGCGTGACTCAGCCACATTACAAGTAAGTGAACCCAGCTAGTTAACGTTATAGAATTTCAGAATAGTCCACCATTCGAGTTGTATAATGAACGTAAAGTGCATTACGAATAAATCCCGGGGGCTATTCTGAACAATACACAAATTGGAAAGGGAAATATTGACAGAGCGCTGCGCAAACAGCTGGAACGTGATAAATTCACAAAAGCGTGATTTTCGTTACGCCCACAACTAACCCGGTTAATTAATTTTATTAAACAGGTTACGTTTTTAATTATGAGTTCATTTTGAAATTTGAATATTTAAATCAAATATCAATAAATGTAAATATTCTAAGTAAAAAATGTTTTTTTACTAACACTTTTTAACATAATGAAGCTATTTTATGATTATTGCATCCCTTAATTATTCCAGATAAGTTCATCATTAATATTCAATGCTTTAGTTTATTGAATCCCACTCTACTACACTTTTGTCAAGGGAAAAGTTACATACAAACTTCTTAATTAGTTGCTAAGAGCACTTACGATTCTCGTATTATTTATTTATACATAACGTGTAAAATACTATTCTCGTGTTAGAATAGATTTTTGTGACAAAGCTGAGTATTTTATTCCTTATCAATATCTAAAGTAAACATATCACTAGAATAAGTTTCAGAACGTAAAAAGGAACGTAATCGATTTTCCTCTCCATTACGTGTATCGTTGGTTCGTGTAAGCGCACCTCTTCTGTAAAGTGCCGTATCTATAGCGACTGCTATTGTAAACACAACAAGTGGAACGGTTCGTTCAACGTTCAATAGACACGCATTATTATACATTGAAGATCAATAACTAGCAAGTGACAACACAACAAAGACAGTTCTTTTAGATGTTGCCGATCGATTGAGAATTCATTCAGTTCGTTATTTGTCTAGACATTGTAAAGAGTGGACGACACTTTGCAAATACATTTTTCATAATCTTAATTAAGCTAGCCCGGTATAATACCACGACCACACAGAAGATAGGCGTGAAATGGAAGCAATTCCGTGTTTCGATCGAAGAGTGTGGTGCCGGCGGCCTTATTTTATTATTTTCCTTATAAGGAAATGATGGGAAGAGGAAGTGGATTGGCGAGGAAGGGGACGCATAGGAAGAGGTATTATCCTCTTGCTGTGCGTCTCCTCCTCCGAGGATTAAGGGTAGGCAACGCGTCTGCAACTACAGATGTCTATGGGCAGGGGTCGCTTCGGATTTTTAGTGAATCCTGGTGGCCTCTTGCTCGTTTGCCACTTTGTATTATTAAAAACAAAAAAGACATATTATAAATAGACGGTATTCCAGATTGAACAGGGACTTAGAGATGAATGATTGCAGGAAGTATAACTGATAGGGAAGTTAAATTTGATTTGAATATAATAGAATTTAACAATGTTTAAGGAGTGAATACAATTGGGTCGATCAATAAGACACGAGGCACACGACGTGGCGTGTTCAATGCTCCTCACACGCGATGCCAAATGCACATCATTTTCATAATATAATGGATATGACTAATAAGCTTCAATGTTAATTCCTCAAACACAATCGTACACTGTTACACACTGCTCAAGTACAAAGCAACAATTAAAAAAACAACAAAACATTAGAGATAGAGTCGTCTCAATCAATGATGCATGTAAAGATTTTGTTTATGCTTGTCTGATTCCCTTGACTCGGATTTATTCCGAGGATTCATTGTCTATCAATAGTTTTAAACGTTTCATTCAAGCGAAACCTGTATTGTATCGTTGATTTATAATTACTGAGAACAGAACGAAAATAAAATTTAAACCAAATTCTTATTTACACAAAGCGAGTACGATTTTATACAGCTAGCATTTCCATGGTACGGAGGCATGTTACTGGTTAACCAAACAAAGTTACTGCATATTAGTTGGCTACAGCAGCACTAGGGCTGGGTAAACGAGGTTACCAACGAGATGCCAGGTCGCCCCGCCCTGAAATTACTTCGATGTAACCTCGATCTTACCATCGTATTTCTTTGAAAAGAATACTCGTGTAATCTCAAAGAAAACAATACAAACATTAGCGAGAAATGGATAAGCAAAAAAACTCTATAAGTGAGAACTATTCCCTGATTCCAGCGGACAACCTTCTTAAGCGAAAAACCTGTTTAGAGAGGAACCTCTATAAGCGAGACAAATATCGCGGTCCCTTGGACTCTCGTTTATCCAAGTTCGACTGTATGTTGTCTCCTTATTTCCCTATCGTAATTTGTAATTTGAATACAAGATGATTAGTAAATAATGAAAGTAAAATCTACGAATATTAACTTAGAATTTCGTTCTAAAACTTCTCTACTCATAAAAGTGAATAATCGAATAACGTAGATATGACACTATTAACGACCGGCTATCCAGGAACATGTCGAAAGCTGTTACGTTAATGAAAACGCGAAGGTGAACTAAGACAAATTAATTTACTTTATACGTCCCGTTTTTATTATTTTCTTAAACAAAAATAGACTAGGATAAATTTTATAGTATGTGTGTTACATGGAAATAGTTCGTAACATGTTATCTACAAGCATTACAATCTATTCATCAAGACAAAATAATCCCACTATATTTTATGATAGAGCAAAGACGTTTGTTTGGGGGGGTTACCCAAAGTATCTTACGATTGGCGATATCGATGATGGAATCGACAAAAATGTATGAAACTGACAATGTCATTCGATAAGTCACGGGCTTGTCATGTCAGATATCGAACTTCATTGTCAGTTCGATACATTTTTGATGTTCGCTATCGAATCGCTAAGTAGAAAATGTACTTCGGGTACCCAGGTGTGTTGAAATCATAGGCTCGTATCTCCTTGTAATAGATTTACTACAGAACATCCACTGAATAACAATACTCACTATAAACAATACCCGCTCAGATCGGGCTTCGAATGTTAATTGAATTACCTCGAATTAGACTGTTTTCGCAACCAGTTCACGAACCGAAACGATCTATTTTCATAATAATTTTATTGTATAAGATTCAAAGATTTTACTATCTTAACTTTGGTACGTTACAATTTTTCAGCTACTTCGACGCAAAGGTTCTATTAAACTTTACAATTCAATAGCCGAGACATTTTATAAAAGCCCGCGTATAATATTCCTATTATTTCTAATTTATTTCCACCACATTTCTACGTATTTATTTATTCATGTAACCTAGAATTGAAAAAAGGACAATGAAAAAAGAAAACTATTTTCCGATACAACGAACAATAAAGTATAAATAAAGCGGAAAATGAGAACCATATAATTATGATGAATTTTCCTTCCATTCAAGCCCCGAGGTCTCGCCGAGACAATAGCGACCGCTACTGGGGTAACAAAGATCTATTAAGTCATAAAAAATTCATTGATACAACTGTTGTACTATTTTTATTTACTATATAGTATAAATATTATAAAGGGGAAAACTTTGTATTGCACGTATTGAAATAACTGTAGAACTATTGGGCCGATTTCAAAAATTCTTTCACCATTAAAAAGCAACATTATCCCCGAGTAACGCAAGCAAAATTTTTAAATTCCGCGGGGACGAAGTAGCGAACAACAGCTAGTATTGTATAAATCGTTAGCCATTCTTACGTTTAAACCTTTGGCGTGCGTACAATAGTTATTTTTTGAAGCCTTAACCAGTACGAGATTTTATTGCGTAAGTAGATTGAACACTTGTGTCTTTAAGGCCTTAAAGAACTTATGTACTCTATTCTACGTGAGTTTATTAGTTACTCTACGCCTTATATACAATAAATAATTGCTTATTACTTTGCTTAAATGTATAAAGTTTAATTGCAAAGCAGATTATTCGAGAATTTAAAATTATGTGAAAGCATAATTTCGTATTTAAAAAATATTAACAGGTGAAAGGATAATTATAAATGAAAAATACGATTAATTCAGCCTTGTTTTTGTTGCAAGAGCGCATAATTGCAATAATATATCTCTCACACAGGCAATGTTTGTGTTGAAATTGTAATAAACTTAAGTAAACTGCCAAATTAAAAACATTAATAGTAATTCTAGTTTTATTTTTTTGCAATTTCAACTACAATATTTTTAGGTTATAATAATCGTTATAAATCACATATCAACATAAAATCTTTATGTTATAAGAAAAAAATTAATTTAAAAGTATTTTTATAGAAGGCATAATGTACTACGGTAGAGCGTCTGAATCTTGTGGTGGGGGTAAAAGGGTGAGAGGTAAGCAGCGCACGCGCTTGCATAACGCGACAATCAGAGCGTCTCGACGGCTGGCTGTGCCGTTAGCGAACACCGATCTCACGATAACACCTTCTCGAGAACCTCAACTAATATTGTTAAAAGGAAAATATCATTATACACAAAAAGGAGAGATACTTAACAGTGTGTACTTATATAAAAACATAGACATATTAACTTATAATATTACTTCAACTTTATGATTGAATAGAATTCGTTTTGGGATTATAGTTAATCTATACTAATATAATAAAGAGAGAAACTTTGTATTTTTGTTTGTATTGGAATAACTCACGAACTACTGGGCCGATTTCAAAAATTCTTTCACAATTATAAAGCTACATTATCCCCGGGTATTATAGGCTACATTTTAACATTTCACGCGGACAAAGTCGCGAACAACAGCTAGTCTTTAATAGTTCAAAAATCAAACAGATAATGAACCTCTTGCTATGCGTCTCCTCCTCCGAAGATTATGGGTAGGCAACGCATCTGCAAATGTAGATGTCTATGGGCAGCGGTCGCTTCGCTATTTCAGCGAATTAAGGTGGCCGCTTGCTCGTTTGCCACTTATTAATATAAAAAAAAAACTTGTTGGGTTGGACCACCTGTCTACTCATTTATCGCTTAATAACGTTAAAACCTTACAGCAAAAGTAACTATACGCTATA